>JAKSZT010054399.1:2166527-2323203 GCA_026826555.1 Tolypeutes matacus | reverse complement strand
CCACCCCGGCGGCTCCCGGGGCCCGTGCGCGCCTGGCCGCGTTCTGTTGTCATTGTGACGTCACAAAGGGCCGGGCCGGGGTGGAACCGTCCCCTCCTCGGTGACGTCAGAAGCCGGGCGGGAGGTTCCAGGCGCGTGGGGGGTGCGGGGGGAGGAGGGCGCGCGGCGGGGGCCGGGGCTGCGCAGGAGCCGGGCGGCCCCGCGGCGGCGGCGGCGGCGGCTCCCGCGTGGGAGGAGGGGGAGGAGGACGAGGATGCGCCCTGCCTCTGCCTTCCGGCGCGAGACGCTGCGCTTCCCCGCAGGTGAGCGCCTCAACCTGTCGGCCCCGCTCCGGGCCCCCGGACCTGGCTCGGATTCCACGGAGGGGTGGGGAGCAAAGAGGAAACCGCTGCTTGCGGAAACGTTTTCGCCGCCTTGGTTCCAAGGCTTGTGAGAAGGAAGGAAACTTCATTCACGGGAAGCTGTGCTTTGTTGGAGGACGGATTCGGTCACCTTGCTAGGGGTGTCTTTGCGGGATGTGCACCCTGTGGAGGCAGGGTGATGGCTGAATGCACAGCGGCTCATGCTCATCTGTTGCACTTTCTGGACGCCTTGCAGTACCGTGGGGGTGGGGGTGGGGAGGCTCTCTTCCCTGCCTCTGCCGGTTCTGCGCTTAGTGAGTGGGTTTTTTGGGAGTGGGGGGCACACAGGGAAGACTTACTGATGCTTCTACTCGGAAGATCACTGGACATTTAAGTCTTGGGATTTCTGGTCCTAGCTCGTATTCCAAACGTGAGAACAAGAGGCCCACATACTCGCAGAGCCTTCTTCCTCCTTTGTGAACTGAAAAAGTATTACCTGCCTTTGCCCCTTCTCTAAATCATTGAGATCAGTGAGATCATGTACGTGAAACATGTAAAAACATTATGCTGCTTATATGTAAGGTGTAGTGTTACTGGAGCTGGTGGAAGGCACCGCATTTCCTACAATTCGCCTCAAAAGTCTTAGATGCCTGCTGATTTGCCATTTAGATATATTGGTTCAAAGCAGTTTGGGGGTGGGATTGTAGATGTTAGGCTTTGGGAGAAATGATTGTTGTATTTCAGGTTGAATGACATCCTTAAGAAACTTATAAATTGCAGTGTAATCCTGTCTTAATGGTGCTGGGCACGACTTCCACTACTGTATCTTAAATAACGGAAACCATTTGCCTTTCAAAGACCCAGTCCACTTGGACAGGGAAACAGTCGCATGATTTGCTCCGTGGGCACTCTCTGCCATTTCTATCGATCCACTGGTTGGTTATTCCTAGGGAAAATAACAGCCATATCCAGGTTTCAGAATCATTTGATATTTGATGCTTTATAGCAGGTGTTAAGTTTGAAACAGAAAATTCTCTGTGGCACATGAAGCTACATTGCAGTTACCATGAAAACAAATAACCATCTTTACTTCTAGGATCCCTCACGTAGAATTTGTACCATTAGGCTGTAAGTTTTAAGTATAAAATTGTGGTATGATAAAAAAAAAATTGGAAAAAGCTTGTGTTATAAGATTCAAAAGTAGAATTTGCTCTGATTACAATTACATGAAAGAGTTAAAAAAAAAAAAAAGTAGAACTAGACCAAAATATAGTGGAAAGATATATGAGCAGTCTCATTCCCCCCCCCATTTTATACAAATTCTGCAATTGGGCTATTTTACAGTTCTAGCAGGGTTGGGACTGATAGAAGTTATTTAATTGCTCTCTTTTTCCTTTCATAGACTGATTGTTTACATGGCTTTCTTTTTGCCTGGTCCTGGGAAACCTTTCTGTTTGTCCTAACAAATAAGTCTGACAGAGGCTTTTTTGCAAGTATTACTGTATGGTGAAGACAGTACAGAAGGAATACTAGGAAGTGAAGAGTCCAAAGTATGTCACTAAAATTTAAAAGGAAAACTAAATTATGTCCAGAAGTAGTCCAAACTCTGGGTTATTATTACTAGTCCTTATTGTACACTAATATTTTCCTTTACTGTAGGCTAACATTTGACTTCTGTCCCCATAGCCATTGGCCCAGATAGAATGCTTGGCATTTGGCAGATATAATGTCTGTTTCTCCTCTCAGAGTAGGTTAAATCAGTTTTCGTTCTGGGCTAAGGGCTATTGACTCACTTCCAAGTGCTTTGGAAATAACTCTGGTGTTAATACATACTGTGCCCCAAAGGTTATTTAAATTTTCCCTCCTCAGAAAGAAAATCTTTTGGAGTATATAACTGGTGTCTGTTATATTCAAAATAGAACAACTTTCTTTTCCTCCTTTCAAAAAAGAAATTGAAAAGTCATATTAAGTCTGGTATATTAAAACACTTTGTAAATGTTCAGCTGGAGTATTTTTAATCTGGTGGTTTGTCCTTGAGGACAAAGGTCTAGAGGATCCAGATTCCTCACTTTTAAAAATCTGAATGGTTAAAAAGCTTTGCAGTCTGAGAAATTTAGTTTTGGAATTGTAGTTGCATTGTTCTAATCCTGACGTTACCATTCATGCCTAAGTCTCCCCCAGGATTGCAGTAACAGCTCTCCTAACCACCTTCTACTTAACCAAACCTACTTGCCCTGTTGGCTGTTGAACATTCTGGCTGATAGCCCAGCAAGATGCTCCTGGCCAGTGGGCAGCTCTGGGATGTGCCTCTGCCCCCTTTTGGCTCCCACATGTAGAAGGCTTCTTGCTTGCCAACTGTCAGTTGTTTGTTCCCAAATCTGGTTATTCCAGTTGGATTTATTATTGTAATTACACAGTTAAATATTATGTAAACCTTTGAATGAGTGTGAAAAAGGGACTTGGTTTCTATGAAACCTTTAAGTTGAACGTTTTTGGAGGATGTGATAAAAAAACAACAAGCAAAGCAAACAACAAAAAACACTCAGGGGAGCCAGTGTGGCTCAGTGGTTGAGTGCCGTCTTCCCACGAGGTCCTGGGTTCAATTCTCAGCCCCCTGGTACCTCAAAAAAAAAAAAAAAAAAAGTAATTACTAGTAAATAAGCTATTAAATTAGGTGTGGGCCAGGCATTTGAAATTTTTTTGGGAAAAATCTGTAGGGATTCTGTATACGTTTTCCTAGTGATTTCTTTTAAAGAACCAAACTTCAATTATTCCCAGTCTTTCTCCCCAACAAAAAAAACCTAATGTGGTACACCAGAACTCCTCAAAA
This sequence comes from Tolypeutes matacus, assembly GCA_026826555.1. Taxonomy (NCBI): domain Eukaryota; kingdom Metazoa; phylum Chordata; class Mammalia; order Cingulata; family Chlamyphoridae; genus Tolypeutes; species Tolypeutes matacus. The sequence continues at coordinate 2,320,032 of JAKSZT010054399.1, read as the reverse complement.
GGACTGATACCATGGCCCTATGTTTAAAAACAAAACAACAACAACAACAAAAAAAACAACCAAAAGTACATTTATGTGTTTTAAGTTAAAATAAAAAAGTTGAATCTTTTTTAAAGTTGTATTTTTGTGTTTTCCTGTCTGACCACTTTTTTTTATTAACTAACTTCTGGTCCCTATCCTGCCTGGTAAGAGTACTTACACTATATTTAGCCTTAATCTCCAAATATTAAACTAGACTTCCTAAATACTTCATACCATAGGTCATTAGTGAAATACAGGTCAGTTAGGAGTGGTCCCCCTGAGGTGATTTTTATTCACTTTTAGCGTTTAAAAAAACCTGTGGCAGTCTCTGGATGGGGTGGGGGTGGGGCAGGAGGCTGATTTCCAGGAGGTAGCTCATGGCGTTCAGATGCTGGAGTCTTGTAATCCAGCAACTTTAATTATTTTGTTTTATAAGATAGTGCTGAAGGTCTGTTCTGTTTAAAATCCTTAAACCTGCCTGTTAACGAAAATGAGACAAATTGAATCTCAGTTTCTTAGTTGGAACCAATTATCTTGTTTCTTTTCATCTCCCTGATAACTGTTCTTTTCAATCCTCTGAATACTCTTCCTCCCCATACTCTTCCATTGCTTTCCCAGCCTCAGTTTTCGTTTTTCTGCTTCCTTTTGTCCATAAGCCTTTTCCACACTTGCCTCACCACTGCAGGCTGCTTTCGTTCTAGGAAGTTGGAACAATGATGAATTTGGTTTCCTAAAGTTATGATTTAGTATTGCTACTCGGGTGGGAGTGAGATTTTTTTCTGTTATCCTGTTAGGTTTTATTCTCTTGGACTTCAGTGAACCTGCCTTCTGACAGTCTCAGACTTTTTAGAAAGGTTTTCTTTTTCAATCAGTTGTGATTCAGAATAAAACCATTAAAAGTGGAATGGACCCCATGTAGTTAGCGGCAGCCCTGGTTGGATACCTTTCTGCTGGCATTAGAGTAATCCTGCCTGCTTCTAGAACTTCTTGCTCATATCATCTCTTGCACTTAGCGCTTTTCTTCTCTTCTTACTGTCCTAGATGTCTGGGAGGTGAAGTGACGGGTCCATGTTTCACAGACGCAGATTCTGTTCTTCAGGGCAAAGTCTAGGCCAAACGTGAGTGGGCAGCAGAAGCTGTGGTCCCAGGGTCTCTGCCCGGGCTTCTTCGTACTTCTCCCACAGTTTCCCTTGCTACAGATTTTAATGCTTTTGCGAGGATGGTACCCTGCTCTCTTTGCGGAATGAGGAAATGTGCCAGAGAGAGCTTGGATTGGTGAAAAAACTTTCAGATGGCCACACAGCACCCACCCTTCTTGAAAGGGTCATGAAGAGGTTATTCTTGAAATAACCACCCCCACCCACATTTATTGTTTCCTTCGTGATTTCACACCAGAAAAGGGGTAAGTCCATTTTATAGAAGAGAAAGCTGAGGTGAATATAGAGACTGGCCAGGTTATTAAAGGCTGGAGATCCTCTTGATTTTTTAGTCCAGATGAAGGAGAGAGAAAATGAACAATAAGCGAAGCCCAGAAAAAGGGTAGAGAAAGTCATCAAAGGTGCTCTTGGCAGTTTTTGGAGAGGCATTTTGCCTCAGAAGGTTGGTGAAGTTAAGGCAGCTTGTCAGCTTTCAAGAAGGAAAGGCTTAGGCCTGTCTCAAGTGTGCATTTGTGTTGTTTTTTTTTCAAGCACCAGTTGGTGGAGCTACCCCCTTATCCCCAGCTGGCTGTCTCCTTGAGTCATCCTGGGAAGAAGGACTGAGGCCCTGGTACCCCTCTGGGCTGCCTGCTCGCTATTTGTACAAGCACCCCCACCTCACCCCATTCGTGGCCAGCGTGGGCTGCAGAAGTTTTCCACGCTTCTGGGAACCGGTTTGATTTCCCAGGGCTATGACAAATTTGCTTCTATACTTTCTCTTGTGCTTGCATTGTTGCCTCTGATTTTGCTGCTTAGGGGTGCTTGAGGAGATCATTAACCCTCAATTCTTATCAGGTTTCTGAGCCATCCAGTAAACAAAGGCATGGTGTATCTGCCTAGATATGTTAATAAGGCAGCCCTAGTGAGTAATAATTACTCACATAGTTATAGGATGTATGAGGGTGTTAGAAGGGGGAGCCCTACTGGTGGACGTTCTTGAGAGTTGTTCTTGAGAGCTGGTGCTGCCTAAAAGGCCTAAATTGGATTTGTAAGTCTGTCAAGCTTCACCACCCATGAAGAGCCACCCATGAAGAGCATTGAAATATTATTAACAGCAGTTTTAGTTATCACGAATCCTAGAAGGTTAACATAGCACATACCCACAGTTTTGCCCCTCCATGTTCCCAATAAAGCTTCCCTCACACAACCAGGAATTCTTGCCAGCAGCATCTGGGGGTGGGAGGAGTGGGGCTGTGTGTGTAAGAAGTGGAAAGCGTGGCTTGTGTGTGTCAGGAGACCCTCTGGTTTTCTGGGTTAGCAGCCCATGTATCTCCGGTGATTGAGTAGTCTGTGGGGAATTGGGGAAACCTTTTGGCGCTGTATTTTATTGCTCTCTTCAATCTGGGTGATTCTTTTGCCATTACTTTCCTAACCATGATTTTGGTTGGGGTTTGATCTCCTGGGTTGATTGATTGTGTCCTCTCTTGGTTTTCATTTCTGCCAGCTGTTAGAAGTGTGGAGCCTGTGGGGGCAGAAACAGGTGCTAGGAGGAAATGAGAAGGGATTAGGTCAGAGCATGTGTTTGTTGCGTTTATTCTTTTCATACTTTTGCAGAAGGGGGCTAAATGAGGCTTTTTATTTTGCTAAACAGAAGTTAGGTGGACATTATTAAAACTTGCCTCAGATTTGAATGAGCTTGTTTGCCATATAAATGGACAAGGCTGGGAATATGAGCTGAGTTCAAGTTTAGCCTCTGCATCAAACTGCTGCTGTGATTCTGGGCAAGCCATGCAGACTCTGAGCTACTTCCTCATCTGGAAAACTCCTTCCAGGCACCTCACAGGCTTGTTGGTGGGAGACCTAGTAAGGTTTTTGATGTGAAAGCACTTTGTAAACTGCATACTACTGCACAAATGCTCAAGGTATTATTACACAGTTGGATATCCCAAACCAGGAGACATCAAACCTGCCTGTAGCCTTCCTGGCTGACTCCGAAATAAATGAACCTAATGAATGGTACACTTTGCTTATTATTAAACCAAGTGAGTTGCAACAGATGTTATAAAGTTCCTTTTGGGTCCTAGAATAAGGCTTTCTTTAAAGGAGATGTAACCTTCCCTGTTTCTACCTCCTGTTGGTTGGTTGAGTCTCTTCTGTATTATCTAATACTTGACTCCCAGATATGTCTGGATGATGAATTAGAAGGGGGGGGGCGGCAAATTATGAATTAAGATTAGAGTGGCATTGAGAATGGTGCACAGAGATGTTTAACCAGTGATGTTAAAACTTGATTTTCCAGTAATCCTTAAAAGTTGAAAATCTGACAGTCCCTCAAGGGCTCCCTGTGGCCTTCAGGATCAAGTCGAAACCAATTTTGCCCTCAGCACAGCATAAAAAGCCGGTTCCGTTTCACCCAGTTCCGTACTTCATCTTTTGCATATCTGGATTCCTCCACCTGCTCGTGACTAGATTGCCCTCCGTGCCCCTGTGAGGCCTTCCTGTGAAGTTGCTACGCTGTCTGCACAATTAAGCTGAGCCCGGTCCCTTCTGCCTAGAGCTCAAACTCCTTATGCCTACCCCTGTCATTATTGTTTCCACGTCTTTCACCCTGTTTTCCCCCTAAGTCATGGGTCTGGGTGAATACCTAGCAAGCATAAAAATGCACTTGAGAAATATTTGTTGAGTTAAAGCTTTTGGAGTATGCATACTTAGCATAGCCTTAGTGGAAAAAGATGAACTTAACCAATTAGAATTTCAGAAGCTCAAGAGACTCTTTAATTTTATTTGTAGCTGAGAAAATCTGAGGTGTCTAGTCCTGTTAGGTGACTTGAGGTCACGCAGTTTTATCAGTGACACACTGGGGCATGAAATCCAGCTCCTGACTTCCACAGGATACAGTAGGAGGCTATGTGTCTCTGCCACTGTCTTTGGACAAATCTTTCAGATAAGATGCTTCCTTTCAGGTGGATCCTCAGTTACTCATGGTTACAAGAGTAATTGATTCATTTTCATGGAAAGATAAGACCCATGTATGATCCCCATACCTGATTACACCAGTAGTTTCCCTTTTGAAAATGGCCTTTTTGCCTTATGGAAAAAATCACTCAAATTAGACAAGTACACAAAGATAATCACGGAAATCAGACATCCCGCATTCTTCCATATGTAGATCTCTGCAGCTTTCCATATATTGGCTCATGTTTTTAAGTGTTGTTCTGTTCCTTGGTTTTCTAATTTAGATCATTTCAATGTCAAAATACAGTTGTACATCATTATCATTAAAGGGTTGCAAGGCACTCAATTGATGTATCTACTACAGTTTACTTGTTTGGTTTCTTGTCGATGGTCTTTTTCACAGGTGTGGGGCTGTTGTACAAAAGGATGTTCACAGAATGTTTTACAGGTATCTTTCTGCACTTGATGCCACATTCTTAAAAGTGGAGCTTCCGACGGAATTATCCGTGTTTACGTCTAGATCCCCCTGAACTACATTGCTTTCTGGGGAAAGGCTGTGTTAATTTATGGTCTCATGGGCTGTGGGTGTTAGGCCAGTGGGCTTGTTTGTTTGTTGGCTTTTAAAAACCAATACAGGCACTTGTAATGAGTAGTAAAGATGTCAGTTAAGTTTTATTTAAGTTTCTATTTTCTTTCCTTGTTCTCAGGGCATTAGAGCTAAAATGAGATAAGATATGTGAAAGCACTTTGTAAAACAAAATTGCTTTAAGAACACAATGTTGTTAAAACATTGTTGAGTGACTGTAGTAGTGAAGCAAAGGTGAGTGCCTACATAATTGTACAATTATATTTTTTATATTTAGGAAATGCTTTCCTGTCAGGTAGAGATCTCAAGTAATAAAGAAGACCCAGAAGCACATTACATTGGCCTTGTTCCTGAGGTGGGCTTTGTACAGGTACAAAGGTCTATTGAGCTCTGGTTTAGAAGACTGTCAGTTAAAACACAGCCGGTATTTTCTGATTGACTATGTTCTTGGCACTGTGCTAGGAGATAGAAAATATTTTCTCCTTGTCTTAAGACCGCAGACTGAAGTTGAGACTCCGGGCTCTGTTTATGTTTTACAGGGTGACTTTTGGTAAACCACTCCTAAGCCTCAGTTTTTTCATCTATGAAATGGAGGAAACTAATACCCAAGGTTGTTTGGGGGAGGCAGGATTAAATATAAATGTGTAAAGTTCTTTATGAACTTTGTGGTTGTAATTCTCCAACCTCAAGGTTGATTAGGGAACATTGTGTTTCTGGGTCACCTTTGCTGATTACAACACATCTGGGTTGTCCGAGAAGGAGGAAAGAAATTAAACTAATATGGGTGCACAGCACTTTGTTTCTCTCTAAGGCTTGCTTTTTCATCCTAAGTAAGGGGAAAATGCAGTGTGAATTTCATTATACCTGGGCATCATTTTTAATTGCTCAGATGATAGATTTTTTTCCCCCTGGTATGTGGGGAGGGGTTGGTGACACAGTGCTGCTAAGCAGCAGTATTACTTGTTTTTTGGATGTTTTGGATATCTTCTTTGCTTTCTTTCTAATTCTCCAGTCAACATGTCCCTTTAAAGATGAGGTGGAACTTAATGTATATTGGTTTTACCCAAATTGGCCCCTTTTGCATTCTAATGATGCCGAGAGCATTCCATTTTCAGGTTGTAATAATGTCTTGATGTTGGAGGATGAAAGGGCCAACATGAATGGAAGGCATTTAATAAGGAGCCATGGTCTGGAGTCCCAGTTAAATTGGTAGCACATGCTGTTCATCTGCCCTGAAGGGCTTTGGCTAGAGCTGTGTCTGCCATGACACCACAAAGCTCAGTCCTCCACGTGTGCCACGCGAATGCTTTTCAAAACTGGCCATTCTGAGCAGTAAAGGCCTTTGATAGATGCCAAACAAAATGGTGGGCTTGGTTTCTGAATATCTTGAAATCATGAAGTGATTGGTAGGACTCTATGAAGAGTTCTTTCCTGTGCATGTCAGTGGGAGGGGTGTAGTGGGGCACTAGGAAGCTCAGTTTTGTTAATGAGCCTAATTATTTTAGTGCAGTTGTGTTTAACAGTCACTTCCACTCACTCTTCAACCTTTCCACCAGGGCTTGGTCCTGGTTTTGAGGGGGGTTTATTTTACATATCTATTTTTATATACCACTCTTCATTCCAAAGAGGATTTAAGGCCACATTGAGCTGTCATCCAGGAGCAAATAATTTTTGTTTTGATCAAACTGAAGTTTACTTTCTAAATCCAAAAAGTGACAGCCAGGTGAAAATATGGGCAGTGAACAATTGTCACTCTCAACCAGCAGTGTTTGAGCTGAGCAGTTTTGTTTTAGTTTTAAAAACTTGACCTGAAACTGTAATTAAAGGCGAGTTTTGTTAAATAATATTGGTACTGACACCCTGACAGAACTTGTAATCAGGAAGAATTTTGAAGATGCATGAAAGTAATCCCCAGTGGTGATTACATCGTTGAGTGGCAGAGATCAAATTTCTGTTTAAATGCCAATGCAATTTATTACTTTTTTCCACAGAGTAGGGGGCTTGGGAGGGTCTGGATTTAATAATGAACAGAGGTTCAGTGGTTGTTTTGAGGGGAGCGATTGGTGGATGTTACTTCATGATTTAGTGTTTCTGTGTCTTTAAAATTTTTTTAAAATACTCATTCTGTATCATAATCCTCAGAACTACTGTTAGAATTCCAAACCATTGTGGTTTAAACTTAGCTGGAATCTGAAAGGTGGCTGACAGAGTGAAAGGAAACCTCCTTTAAATAAAGAACACAATTTGCCTTGCCTGAATGTTCTGGAGTCTGGGCTCTTGGCATATCCGAACCGTGGATGAAGAAATTGGAGAATACTTGCTTCATTCTACTGGACTTTTTTTCCCTCCCAACTCAATATAAACACCATCAATTAGTCCTGAAGAAACTCCTGCTACTAAGAAATTGTAAAGCTTCATGTTATACTGAGGTTTAGTCCAGATGAGGTAAGCAGTACAAGACTGTACACTCTCCTATACTTGTGATAAATCAAAACTCTAACAATGCTATTAAAATTGGTTTTCTTTTGTCCCTGGTAAGCTAGAAAGCATTGTGGGGTAGGGAGGACAGGTCTGATTTGAGATATGTGTGTTTTCCTTCTAATTCTATTCTCTGCTCTAATTAAGTGATATGGTTGCTATACTTACGTACCTAAAAATGAAAATTTTCTGTTCGGCTAGCCTTTCTCCTTTCCTTTTTCTTTGAGACTTGCTGAAGTTGTCATGCTATTTCTTTCCAGAATTTATTGGAGCAGTAGGCAAAGCCTCTTGGGAGTATAAATAATGATGATTATAAAGAACAGTCTGTTTACCAAGGAAGGCCATTATCTTTGACTTGCAAAGCTTTTACAGCCAAACATTGTTTGCTTACAGTTGTTTAATACAAATGAAGACCTTAATGGTACCTATTGAAGAGGAGTCCTTTTACTCCTTTGTACATGGAGGTCATTCCAATAAAGAACAGAAGATGTCACCTTGCCCAGGCATAACAGCTTGTTTCTCTGGACAGGAATTATATATGATAGGGAGTGCCTTGGACGGTGTTTTCTCTTTCAAGTAACATGGTTCAGGGTTTCTTTTCTTTGCCAGCATCAACAGCAAATGATCCCCTTTGCTGGATGTTAAAAGTTGATAAGTAATACCTACTTTACTTTTGGAGGCCCCTGCCCTCTTTCACTCTGTTTCCTACCCAATTTATGAATGTATGAATGGTTTTAAAAATTTAAGGGACTTGTCAGAGAGTCAGCCCTGATACCCAATAAGTACATTTAGATAGTAGACTTTCATTCTTTTAGTTAAACCCACATATAGCTGTAGGGGAATAGCAATGCCAAAGTTGCAGTTTTTATTTGTTGGGAGATTGAAAATGCCTCTCAGCATTTTTTTACTCCGTTAAAATTACAGTATAACTTTTTTCTTTTAAACTCTTATATTCCCTACTTATTCCAGTTCTTTTGATAGTTCTTTACCTATTTTTGTCTTGGTGTTTTAATGGTAGTTCAGTTCAAGATGAATTGTAATTTTGGATGTAAATGATTAAAAAAAAAAATGCAGTGGGTTTTAGTATGTTCATATAGTTGTAGAACCATCACCACAGTCAATCTTAGAAAATTCTTAACCCAAAAGAAACCCCATAACTATCAGCAGTCATTCTCTATTTTACCCCAGCTCCCCCAGCTGCTTCCCTCTCTCTATAGATTTCCCTGTTCTGGACAGTTCATACAAATGGAATCATACAATATGTGACCTTTTGTGTCTGAGTTTTTCCCCTTAGTATGTTTTCAAGGTTGACATTCATTGTGGCAGTACTTGATTCTTTCTGGCTGAAAGATATTCCATTGTTTGGATATACCCCATTTGTTTATCCTGTTTATCTGTTCATCAGTTGGTGGAAATTTGGCTATTGTGAATAGTGCTGCTAAGCACATTGGTGTACATGGTTTTGTGTGGGCATGTTTTCAGTTCCTATGTGAATATACCTAGAGTGAATGTGATTTTTAAACCTCAGAAGTTAGAGAAAAGCATGCACATATACATTATTACTAACTTTATTTCCTGTTTTTTTACTAAGCTGTCGCTAGACTGTTCTCCCTGTGCTTCCCTGTTCTTGTGTTCAGTAGGGTGCTACACTGGGCCCTTCCCTGGGTGGGCTTTTGCCTTGCCTTGGAGAGAGTTCCTCCTTTTCCTCACTGTCTGACAGCCACTCCTCACTGCACTGTGTGTGTGGGTGGCCAAGAGTGCTCTTACCCCTTTGCAAACTGTAAAAATTGTTCACACACGCTTATGCTGGAACCATATGCTCCACTTGCTTAGGCGTGAATCAGTGATGGGGCTTAGAATTTCATCTTGGTAGGATCTCAGGTGTTTTTTTAATTTTCTTTTGCTTTAGTTGTGGGTCTTCGGATGAATTCCTTCCTCAGCATTTTCCACATAGAATTTTGGTGCGGTGGTGCTGGTGGATTGCTGGTTTGCCCGAGCCTGGCTCCTCTGGGAGCAGGGAGAGGGCAGAGAAACCTTGAAACTATCTATGATTTACTTTCTTGTAGGAAAGACTTGTTTTCCTGCCTTACCTAAGGTTTTACTTTCTTGTGGTTAACTCTGTTAATATTCTTTGGCAAAAGATTACTGAGAATAGAATGATTGTTTGACTAGAAAGTCTCCCTGAATTTCTTGCTCTCCTTAAGACTGCTTTACTTAAAAAAAAAAAAAAATCCTTTGTAATTAACTCCTTTAAGAAATGGGAGTTCTTATAAAGCAGAGGAATGGTGCTTTATTTTCTCTTGCTATTTCTGATTTTAGATTTATTTTGCCTACATTTTTCCAAGTTGGTGTGAAATCGGGTCAGATGAGATTGGTCTTTGAGTCAGGCAATTTTTGCTCATTTCTAAGCATTCAAACTCTTAAGACAATACAAAGTGAAGTGGAATGGTAGAAAAGGTGTGTCGGTGAAACATTTTGAGGAATATGGGGTGCACGTTACAGTTCTGGGAGTGTGTCTTGGTGAGTACGTCCATTCCTAGGTTTCCTAGTGACAGGAAGTCAAGGACCAATGTGTCTGTTGGTGTTTGGAATGTTATTTATTACGTAGCTCTTGAATTCATTGTCAAAAAATTATTTGCTAATGGTGTCAATCATGCTTTTCACACTTTCCAGTTTTTCTGGTAAGGCTCTCTGTTTCAGATTTACTCGTGTTCAGGTCGTTGATTTGGCTTTACCTAATGGGGAGTCCTCACAGCCAGCTATATTCAGTGTTTTCTCTGTAGCCTCCAAATAACCAAGAATTTGTAAGGTTAGGTACCACCCTCAATTTAGAAGGAGTGTGTGTGCGTGTGCGAGCGAGGGAGAGAGAAATTTTATCTAAGAAGGAGTTAATATTTTAAACCTGGCATTATTTAACTGGAAATCTGTGTTCTCTGCTGGGCTGCCTTTGTGTGGTGTACCTATAACCTATACACATTTGTGCTATTTCAAAAGCAAATGCCACATCCCTCCTACGAAAATTGCTTATTAGCGCTAATTTTAAGAATTGAGTTGGAACTGCCCTATAATGTAATGCGGAATATTTCCCAATAATGCCTAGGTTAACAATGATAGTCTTGCTGTATTGTGCAAAAAAGGCTTCTGTTCAGACCCAGCTGGGTTTCAGGCTTAATTCATTGCTCTATGGCGGGATCACCACAGCTGCTGTGGGGCCTTTACAAATGCAAAAAAGCTGTCAGTGTTTGTTTCATCAGCTGCATAAGTGATGAGGCCAAGTTGAGGAATCCATTCCAGTGCGCAGTGTGCAGGCTGTAGCCATTATTGTTTACAGAATTAGTGTGTTGGAGCTTTAAAATAGTTGGCACATCGTCCACCTCTTAAAAGCACACAAGAGTAAGGAACAGGGACCAGTTCGTTGTCCTTGTAATGTTTGCCGGATCCAGCCCAGCCCTTTTCTTTTACAGCTTTGGGCCTGACTATCTTTTGGATGAAGTGGGGGCCTGAGTTCTTGTCCCTTTAGTTCTGCATGGAAACTTAGGTTTGTATTCCTTCCTAAAGTCACTTACTTAGAGTTCCATAATTGCAACTGAGTTTTAAAGCCTAATCTTCCTCCCTGTTGCAAATAGGTATAGGACAGCTGGCTGGGACTTTAAATGTCTGTGCATTCCAGATTTGATTTCCAGATTTGGCTCTAAAGGATTTATTTTGGGAAGGGATATTGCATTGGGAATTGCTCTCATCTCTCTCCCTGGATACAGAAGTTAAGGCTACTTCTTGGCTGCATGAAAGACCCACTGGACACCTTCCAGCCAATTAAGGAGTATCCCTGAAGGCCCCACAGAGAGCCTGTCTTAACAGAGCAAGGCGGCCCCCTTCCCCAGGGGACCTAGTTTGCACCCTTGGAAGCCTGTCCAGTCCCTTTTGGGTTGGGCAAGCAGAAGTTTGGGACCAGAGCCCGTGGACTTTTATGTGACTGTGGAATTGTCCCTGCCACTCCTTTCATTTTAACCTGATTGGTTTCTAATCCCCTCCTTAGGGGTCTTCCCAGGATGTCATGGTCTGTGGAAGGTGGAGGGCACTACTGATGGCCTGTAGTGTGAGATTTTAAAAGTTGAGTGTTTTTCCAGTGAGGATGAATAGTTGTGCTTCCTTCCTCCTAGCTGGAAAGGTCCCAGAGAGAGTGCTCTCCCATTTTCATAAAAAGCGTGGCATGGGGCTCAAGTCTCCAATTTAAAACTCAGTACTGATCAGGTTTATCTTAGTTGTCACATAGGGCCAACTCAGTTTCTTCTCGTCTCTACATTTTACCCTTTGGAGCCTCTGGAGCCCAAGAGGACACACGGAGTCCTGTTACTCCCATGGTATTTGTGCCGATGAAGCGGAGTTTGGGGATCCTTAATTCCCAGCTCCCTGGGGGCCTTAATCATCACATTTCCTTTTCTTTAAAGAGGTCTCTTGAGAGGAGATGATGGTCTCAGACATGTACATTTTAACTGGTAGGTACAAGGAACTTGAAACAAAGAACAAGTAAAATATCAGGCTAGATTTTTGCTTGCTTCCTAACACCCCCCCCCCCAGCAGTAGCAATGAGAGGGAAAATCGCTGACTGGGAACTCCACATCCTCTCCCCCTGGGGTAAGGACTAATTTGCAGGGCCTGGTAATGAAACAGCAGTTTCATGGGCATTGTTCTCTGCCTAGCAATGCCTGATTGCCCTTCAGGAAACTGCTGCTCAACCTGTTTCTACTGGCTAGGCTTTTTTGTTTTATATTTCTGAGTTTAGGAATCTTTTATACAAGCCTCCTCCACATTTTTATGTTAAATTTGAGGCAAAAAAAAAACCAAGTTTCTTTTAAAAATATTTCTTAAAGTACTGGACTCTGTTTTTTTTTTGTGGGGGTGGGAAAGTTTTCTCAATACATAAGCCCTGTGTGCGTGTGGTCATGTGAACGTCATCTCAAGACCCCAAAAGTTCTTGTCAGTGGCCTGCCCCCTAGAAGACACCCTCCAGTAGCCAGGGCAGCAGGCTGACCACTTGGTTCAGTGCCTGGGAAGCTTTACTCAGCCTGAAAGGCCTCAGCGTTCTCCACTAAAATGGGACACAGACGCCTCAGTGAAGACTAGGTGTGTAAGAGGTGTATCTGTCCCCCTTCGCTGCAGGCATTCCTTTCCACCTGCACATTCTCTAGCTGCTGTAATGTTGACATTACAGCTTGCTGAATGGCACACAGGTTGTCCTGTGGCTGTGAGGAGAGATGGTGAATTACCGTGGACAAAAAGCGTGTCCACCGAGAGCCCGAGCTTCCTGTTTAGTGGCATTGGGCATTCTCTCCCTCTCCTGCCCATCAAAAAGTTTTTTTGAGAGTACTCAACAGTGTTTTTCCATAGAGATGGCTGGAGGGCGCTGACAACTGGAGAGGGAGTGCTGGGAGAGCTGGATGTAAACAGTAGTAGTTGCTATGGAGGGAACTGATAAGTCCCTTGAAGGGCGTCAGTTGTCAGATTGGCCAGGTAAAAAGTTGTTTTTACAATCAGGTTTCAAATTCTAGTAAAATGCAGACAGATTCATAATACTCCGGGAATGGAGAATGCTGGTGCTAGTGAATTTTCTCGTTAATTGTTGGAACCCACGCTGTTGAAAGTTTTCATCAGGACTTCATGCCATTGGCCTTCCTGCTGGTGTGATGCGGGAATGAGATTTCACCTCATTTTCATGACGGAGGACCTTAGAGTTCTCCGGTCCGGTCCGTGACAGCACTTTGTTAGTGTACATGGTCTAGATGGGATAGGAGATAATTGGGCTGTGTGCAGGCTGGTCTCCAGGGGTCTGTGTATTTTGCCTACATTCCTGGGATGTTGTGTTACTTGAGGCCCTGGGAATAAACTCCATTCATGTGAGGGTTCAGTACGGGAAATTGGTTCCATGAAATGTAAATTGGCACAGCCTGCTGGAGTGCTCCTGGATCAGAACGTCTTTCTTCACCCAAGAGTTAATAGGGGGGATTAGTCATTTACACTCTGTAGGGATATTCAAAGTATGGAGCCCCTCCCTCCTCCAAGGGGATGGACTATAGAAGATAATGGGACACTTGCTGGTAGAGTGCTGACCTGCTTACTAGAAATTGTGAATAGGAGTGGAGACCACTCCTTTCACCACTTCTGGAAAGACCAAACAACATAGATATTTTAAACAACTCCCTCATTTGACCGGAATTAATTTTTTCTAAAAGAGTAGAGGTAGATTTTCCTAAGTAAGACCTTTAAGAACACAACCGGAAGGCTCATCTTTGAGCTTTTTCTGTTGTTGACAGTGGTTATGTTGCTGCTGTGAATAGAAAATAAAAAGTTCATTTGCCAAAATGATTGCCATTTCCTTCTTAGGAGTACTGCTTAATGCCAGGACTTCATTTAGTCAGAGCAAAATGGTTGCTCCTTCCCTGTTCAGCTTCTTTCCATTATCCAGTCGTGGCAGAATGACTGTCGGGGAGCCTGGGGAGATGGGGGTAAAATAAAGGAACAGCTAAGAAGTGGTTCTGCAGAATGTGTACTTCTACCCGAAAGCCTGTATGGAAAGCCTGTATGGACGGGGTGGTGGCTTTAGAAAGGGGGTAAAATGGGAGGGGAATAGCAGTCGCTGAAGCATGACAAGCCTCCAAAGGCTCCTGGGACGGAAAACAAAAAAGGGAGCCTTCTGCAGATCTTTCACACGCACATGTCTCCCTCTCCCACATCCATTCTCCCCTGCTGTTTTGTAAATCTCCCAATTGGAAATTTTTAACATGGGAGAGCTTCTTCCTGTACTTCAGTTGGCAGAATGTTCGCATGCAGCTGCAAAGAATTTGCTTTTCCTTTTCACAGCATCTCTCATTTAAAAGCGTTAGTGGGACTACAAAACGAAATAAAAACTTGAGGATTTTTCAGAAGTTGAAGCCAAGTTTAATTAAAGTTAAGGAAGTTGAGGGCTATAACTCTTGTTCAACCTCTTGAAGTGTGCGGATGCCAGGCAAGGTGGAAAATGCCAGCAGCTGATCCTCCTTAGGAAATTTAAGGTTTACTTGTTTGGGCTTGGGGAGTATCCCAGAGTTTATCAAAAGATGTCTGGAGCCATCCTTTCTGGGTGGCCTAAGTATTTGCCAGCTGTTATGTGGTTGTCTCCTCCTTGTTGGAGGTGGAAAACAGCTCTCTGTCTCCTTTCCACTCTATAAAATTTCCAAATTTGAATGTCCCCACACCACCTCCACTCCTTAGATAGACCAAGCCATGGGGCAGTAGAAGCTCATATATATATATATATATAAAATGAAGTTTCTGATTTGATAACTCTTCTTAATATTGTATTAGGACTCCTTTGGAGGTATCCCTCAGCATTTCGGGTGATAGGCTGCTCTTGTAAGTTAACCCCTTAGTGTAGAAATGTCTCAAATGGTCCCAATTATATTTACTCTGTAGAGAAACACAACCTAACTGCTATGCAGGCAGTATTTCTTTTTTTTTTTTTTTTTTTTTAAAGATTTTTATTTATTCATTCATTTATCCCCCCCTTGCTGCCTGTGCTCGCTGGGTCAGCCAACCACGCCGTGCGGGCGGGCCCGCCCTCACCAGGAGGCCCCGGGAACCGAACCAGGGGCCTCCCATATGGTAAACGGGAGCCCTACTGATTGAGCCGCAGCCGCTTCCCATGCAGGCAGTATTTCTGTGTGTCTGAAGTGCTTTTCCTTGACTATATAAACCGCAGAGCTCAGTTAGTGTCTAGATATGAATTAGTAGTAATCTAGTCAGTCACTGAGTTGTCAGCAGGAGTGATACTCAGAATTTACCTCACAGATGAAGTTAGGTAAATTTAATATTTGGTGACATGGCCTTATGTTGAGTTTTGCCAGGAAATTGCTTAGCTTCACCTCAGTCTTCTCATTTCTTTCCTAAGTAGTTATATAGAAATTGTGTGTGTGTTTTAACAAGGAATATGGACCCAAGGAATGGACACAAAGGTAAATAGAGCTGTTCCTTAGTACTTCTCTAGGTCCTAGGACCTCTTTTCTTCAAACTAAGGAAACAATGTGCTCAGGATCGCTTTTTTTTCCTTCAGGATCGCTCTTGAAGTATTTAATCTTAACCGTTTTTAGGTAGACTTAAAATCACCTTCTCATTTTATTGGTAAAGAAATTGATACTTGTAGGGAAATAAATTGATAGTTCGGACCTTCAGGATAGTAGGTAGTAGTGCTAGATCTTGAAACTGTACTTGTACCCTTGGACTCCTCCAGGCTTTCCAGTGACTGGGCTTTTTTTTTTGATTTGTTTTTTGCTTTGCCTTGGAAAAACCATGGGACCATGGATAAGTTGCTTTATCTTTCTCCATTTGAGTTTTCCTTAGTTGTGAAGTCATAGTGTCTGCTGTAATTTTTGTCTTCCTACATGTTTGTAGCCTGGCTTCTCTTTCATTTTATTTAGCTTGAATTCCACAAATATTAATTTATCTACTCTGTGCTGTCCATCCAATTATATATTTTTCTTTTGTGGTGAGAAAGACACGGGGGTGCCGCCTGGATTCTGGATTGGGAAGAAGAAAGGCTGAGGAGGGGTAAGCCAGTACTTGCCAAACGTGAATGTGCCTGCTGAGGTCTGATTCAGTGGGTCTGCGGGGGGCCTGGGGGGCCTATATTTCCAGCAGCCTTCCTGGGGATGCTGCCGTTGCTGGTTTAGGTGTTCTTGTGGGTAGTTTTGTACAGCGATTCTCTCTCTCTCCTCACATTTCTCTCCCAACCAGAGTAGCTCTTTACTCATTGAGGATTTCTAGGAAGATCTGAGCTACCCCCCCAAAAACTTGAAACTGCTGTTTTAGGAGATCGAGTTTTCTGAACCTAGTGGGCTCTCCTATGATTCAAAAATGTTTAAAAACAATGATGGGATTGTAAGGCCCCAAGCATTGCTTGCTTAACACCCTGTTTGGCTCAGTTCCCTCCCTGTGCGCCTTTCTTCAGGTTTTATTCTGGAAGGATAAAACCTGTCTGTTCAGTGTTACCATACTTTTCCCAAAACTCTGTCATGTCTCATTTGGTAAACATAGAGCAGTCTCGGGAATTTCTGTGTAGAGCCCTTGCTGTTTTGCTGGTTTCTGTACAGTATTAGCCTTGAAAGTTTGTCTTTTACACAAGAAAAGTTCCTTATTGGATAATAGCTACCATTCATTGAGTGCACACCTAGCTAAATGCTTTATGTACAGTGTTTTGCCTATTTAAGTCTTAACTACAACCCTGGGAAGTAGCCATTTCCTTCACATTGCAGTCGAGGAACCAAGACTGAGAAAAGGAACCAAGACTGAGAAAAGGGCCAGATTTGGACACCTCACATAAGGTGGAATTTAGGCCAGGCTTCACTTTAAGCCTGTGTTTGTCATCACGGTCCTGGGGGAGGCAGCATGCCTAGTATAATAATCTGCAGTCAGATCCCCTGGCTTTGAATGTTGACTATCACATAACCTCTTCATTTACTTAATATTGGTGTCAGGTTCCTTATCAGTAAAGTAAGGGGTCACAAATAAATAACATCTCTCATTGGATTTTGCTGTGTATTTTATTTCTATTATTACTGCTACTATTAGTGTGGCACTATCATTAGATTTATAAACTCTCCCTCCCCACCTTAGATCTTTGAAAAATTATTCTCGCAGTGGTTAAAAGCAGCGCTCTTAGTGATTTTTTTCTGTGGGATTAAAAGGCATGATTCTAGATTAAAAGTTTATTGCTATCAGCACATGAAACAAAGCCTAGTAAGTGGCTATTTACAGAAAAGGAAGTTGGATGATCCATAAATAAGGTGCTTATTAGTACATCTTGTGGCTCTTCATTTTTTCCACTTGCAGTTTACCCTCACTGAGAGATTAGATTCCTTCTCCTTAGACAGCTTCCTCATGTTAAAATACTGCATTTTTTGGTCTCTCCCAAACTGATGTTCACTCTAGTCTTATTTTCTAGATTTGACTTGCTAACAAAGTTGAATATACACCATGTGCTCTGTAAAAATATATTGAATTGAATAGCCAAGTGATTATTTATAAATGGGTTGTGCACTTAAAATAAATCTCTTTCCTTTACAGTTTTTCTCTCTGATGTTTCTTCCCTTGACAAGCTAATATTAATAAAAGACAGGATGCAATCTTCAGCTTTGAATAAAACTATTTTTTTAAGGACAGTTTGAAATAGTAATTTGTAGAAATGATATAAATTAGTAGGACCTTGGTCATTCTTGCATGGGTACTGATCTATCCATGCAAAACATACTGATCTACGTTTTTCCCTTCTGTATCTCTTTCAAAGATCTTTTCTATCTATATATTTTTCCTTTTCTGTGTTTTAAAAATTAAGGTTTGGGGCATCAAAAAAAAGTGCTGTCTTGCATTTCATGAGAATTTTGAGGGTATCCTTAATTTTTAAAATCTATTTCTTTAGAGCTGTGTGGGAGAAGCTGGCGTGTTTTTATCATTTGAGATAATGATGTAATTGTTTTATTTTCACAGAAAAACTAAATGTTTCTATGTATTATCTAGTATTTTGTTCTGAAGAAATGTTCTATTTGTAAAATATGAAATGTGAGGGAAAAGGGCAATTCAGCATGTCATTGGGCTCCCAGACCCAAATTCACTTTTCCTTCATTCAGATAATTTAACACAGCCTATTAACTAATGTTTCCAGAGTGGTTTATTGTATAGCAGCTCAGGAGAGGAGGGGCAGATTTCTGCATTTATGTGTGAGAAGGGGACGTTTAGAAGACCAGACATTTATTTGTGTTGGTACACTGATGATTCTTGGTTTTTCTATTAATGGTGATTCCTTGTCTAGGAAAGAGGTTTTTATGGGTTTCTACTCCCTTTCTCCCTGGTTGTTTCTCTCTCTCTCTCTCTCTCCCCCCCCCCCCACGCTCCCATTTTCTGATTGTATCAGTGGGACCTTTAAAAAGACTTTGACAATCTGATAGTCTAAAGCTCCACCTGCAGTTAGAAGCTGGTGGTCCTTCTGGAATTTTCTTTGCTTGGGAGGCTGATAAGACCTTTTGGGCTGAAGAAGGTTTTGGTTAGGCCTTCAGCTTTGCTGTCCCTGGTGAGGCTTCCAGACTGCAAGTGCATTTTGGGTTTTCCAATTTCTGTTGGATTAAAAATGTGTTTTGCTGGGTTTACCTAGGTTGCTGCGACTTGGGGTCAGAGGAGAGGCAGAAGGTATACCAGCAAGACTGCTTGATCTCCTTTGGAAGTGTTTCTGGCTCAGGCTCTGGGGCTGGAGGGGTACCAGAAAGGCTGGCCCTTGGAGGCCACGACCTAATAACTAGATGCAAAACTTGTCCTGACCTAGAACGAGGTCATATGGACAGGCCTTTGGATCTTTGCTATCTCCTTTTTATTTTAAAGGCCGTGTGCACAGCTGTATGTTCAGAATTGGAAACTTTCCTACAGCTTCTTCATTAGATACTGAACCAGTTAATTCAAACTCCCTTGTAATTGGAAGCAGCTGCTGTTTCCCATCTAACTAGGTGTTCAAGTCAGATGCTTTGAATTAGCTGGACATGGATTATTCATATTTTAATTAAAACACATTTTATCTCCCCCCCACCCCCTGACTCTTGCCTCTCCAATGACTGGGATTTTACAGTAGTACATTTGAAATTACACAAACATCCCAGTAGAAGGGCATAATGTAAGTTCAAGGACTTGCAGCTGATTATGGTCTTATATTATTAAATAGTGAATTTAACTGCATTGCAATTCCCTTTTCTTGCCCTGTGAACCTTGCTTCTGTAGTGGGAGAAAATTTTATTCCATTTAGAAAAGTCGAGACTTTTGTCCCCTTTCTTCCTCTTCCCCGGGACACAGGCATATTAGCCTGATTGCTTGTGTCCCTGCTAAAGGGAGGGTGCTGCATGAAATGGGACAAGCAATTTTCTGGTACTTTACATCTAATGGGATTTGCAAATTCAACTATTTATAGTGGGACTTCGGAGTAGTGGGATATTTTCTTAAAAGAAAAAAGAAGTGCTACAATGTGGCTGTTGTCCAGTGGCTTCTGTATGTAGAATGGTCACAGAGCAGCTTGTAGGGGAAAAACTGACTTCAGAACACAAATTAGAAGGATGCTCCCTCTGTGAAGCTAATGGGGAAAGAGACAATGCTGGAGGGAAGGAGTTAAGCGGATTTTTCCTCCTTTTCCTTCTTATTTAGACTACTACCTAATTTGACTACAAAGTTGGACTTGATAAATATCCTAGTTTCATTTTGTGTTAGTCCCTCTTTTCTCTTAGAGTGTCCAGGGACACACAGATATTACACAGATTTCACATGCTTGTTATAATGCTGAAGCATTCTGCATGGTGTGGGAAATTTAAAAGGATGCAGGAGACATCTTTGCCCACAAAGATGTTTAAAATGTCCCTTGTAAGACAGAGTTTGCATTTTTGCATTCTGTACATTTTTATCCATCTGTCCCATTTGATTGGTAGTGTCTCATATGCTGAGACCTGGGGGTCTTGTTGGCCTTTGTATCTGGGTGATGGCTGGGACAGATTGGCCTTGCAAGAGATGCATGCCGGAAAGTTTTTCTGTGGCCCAGCCATGCAACCTGGCGTGTTAAGTAGTTTGTGAATAGACCTGGCACAATTTACTTGATTTTGGGGCTTGCCACCAAGTTACAAGGCATGCAAGCTCTA
Organism: Tolypeutes matacus; assembly: GCA_026826555.1. NCBI lineage: Eukaryota > Metazoa > Chordata > Mammalia > Cingulata > Chlamyphoridae > Tolypeutes > Tolypeutes matacus. Next base: position 2,300,164 of record JAKSZT010054399.1, on the reverse strand, counting down.
GGTTTACTTTAAGGACAAGGGACTGCATCTGACAAAACAGAATCTTCTCACCATTTATCTCATTAAAAAGGGACAGTTCTTTAAATTTTTAAGAGTTTATGAATGGCTCTTAGTAAAAGTGCTTTTTTGAATTCTCTCCACGGTAGTAACTACCATATTTTGATTGCCTTGTCTGTTAAATAGCAGAATTGTTAAAATATATAAATTGTATATATTCTCACATCTTTGCAAAGTAGAATTTATTCTTTTCTTTTTACTGATTAACAGACTGAGCTTTTGGTAGATAAGTGGGCTCAAGCAACATGGGAATTGGGGGAGCTGGAGTTAAAGGACGACATGTTTGGCCTAGAAGTCCAGTTTTTCTCCGTTGTGCTGATTTTGGTAGTGAGATGATACTTCTGTATCCCAGGGTTTCTATATTTAGAGATTTTGACTCTGTTATCTATACTGGCTAAAGCCCCAAAGGTTGTTGGCCAGGCTCTTTTTCAGGGCACCCTAATGAAAAGAGGAACTAGTAGTTAAACTGTAATTGCTAATCAATGTCCTGCAGACCTCATTTTGCATTTTAAGATAACTGTTGACAATACTGCTTAATAAGGTAAAGTATGAATTTATTAATTGAATAGCAGTTTTTGACTGTGTGTTACATTATTACAGCTATCCAAAAGTGTTTTTAGAGGTAAAACAACAAGAAAAAATTATCTACATCATAGTTTTTTGATAGGTAACCAATCAAGGATGTCTAGTTAGAAACAATAGGGGAAATTTCAGGAGAAAGTCAGCAAGAACAATATGGATAGTTGGAGAGAAATCAAACACAGCTCCCGTTTGCGGGAGAGAATACGCTGTTGGAACATGCTAGGGGGTGGGGAGGGGGGAGATGACCCAATAAAGAAGGTGGACTTGATAAGACTGATGGAGTTCGCTGATAATTAAGGAAGGTACTGGAAGAGTCTGGGGTGCTCCCCTACCAGTCTGTTTCTGCCAAGCTTGGTGCATGAGGAATTGATGGTAAAAGAGTGGATTTGGGGCAGGGGTATAAACCTACTCCCCAGAGCCCCAGGCTGGTTGCTTCTGGTAGCCATTGCAGGACTTTACCTACCTACCACTCCAGGCTCAGTGTAACCTGGCCCCTGAGTGTCTCCTCTTGTCTGGTATTTTTGCTTGATGGTCCTAAGCCCCTGTGAAAACAGGGAGAAGGAGAAGGAGAGAATATGAATGTTTTTCAACTCAAGGAGCAAGAAAGCTAGATCTCCCACAGTATAAAGAAGGAATCAAGAAGAATCAAGAAGAATTTCAGAATTAAGAAAAAGTGGTCTTTGGTTCTCAAAACTCGAATGTGTTGCTCTTGACGCAGTTGAAGCCCAGAGATTTCACCTAGTCCCACCTAGCACTAGTGGAGGAGAGCGCGGCTGGCCTTAGAACTAGCCCTGTGGCCTTTCTTTTCTTTCCTTTTCTTTTCTTTCTTTTCTTTTTTCTTTGCCTTCTCAGAGAGTACTCGAAAAGTGTTTAGTAGGCCACAGGGGGTTTGTGAGCCTCTGGGGAAGAGGATATGGAAGAGGGGAAGGCATGGGTGTCCTAGGCAGAGGAAAGAGAAGTTGTTGGGCCTCGTAGTTGGCTACTTAGAAAGGACAAAATAGTGTCTTGTTTTGATATGGGACTTAGGGGGAAATGCTTTGAGACTGAATATTTTTTCCCCTGAGAAACTTTAATTCATTTATACAGATGATGGACAGAAAGCTGCTCCCCCCCCCCCTTTTTTTTTCACTACCGAATTCAGTGTAGCTCTGACCCTTTTTTATATCTCCCTATTCATATAATAGGAAGTTCTCTGGTTTATAGACCTAGGGTTTAAATTGTTGCGTCTTAGGTATGTGCATTTTTAATATTAGCAAAAGCTAACATGTTGGAGCACTTCACTCCTACCACCATTGTGTGTGTCTCAGGTGACACACGTCCTTGCCAAAGTTTGATAAGGTCATTTCTTTTTTAATTTAAATTTTGTGAGTCTGACATGTAACATCCGTGTGGATTCACACATTGAGCCTCATGTTACAGCTTGCCTTGTATTTTCCATGATATTCTGCACACGGGGTCATGAAGGTTTGTGTTCTCTGTATTACTCTCTGTGTCGCTTTCTTGCTCATAAGCCTACAAATACTTGCCTGATAGACACCCTTTGTCTCTCCTCTTAGCTTTCCTGCACAGCTTGTTGTGACATAGTTATCTTTCTTTTAAAAAGAGTTACTTTCTTGCTTAAAAATCTTCACTAGCTCTCCATTGCTTCCAGGATAAAATCTAACTCTCAAGCATTACCTAAGATCCCTCAGTAACTGGCTCATCTTCTGTAGCATAGGCTCCTGTTCATTTTCTCTCGGTCTTTTAAGGCTGTGGCTACATTGCCCCTTCTCTTCTCCCATTCCCTGCGGGTGAGCCCCTCCATCGCTAAAGGGCCGGCCGCAGGGCCTTCTGAGCCGGCGCCCTGTGCTGGCACTGCCGGGGTAGCGCGGGCGGGGGCACGTGAGGAGGCACAGCAGGTAACCCGCCGGGTTCCTTGCTGCCTGTGTAGCTGCTGGCGCTTAACAGGCGGCCTGTAAACGGCCGCTGATCCTATTCTTGCATTTCCTATTACTGAGGCGCGTCCAGGTGAATTTGATTAATTACTCTCCCTCAACTTTATATTAAAAGACCATCTAGAAGCAACAAGTACCCTACATCTACTTTCTTTCCTCAAATCTTACAGCTTTGGAAATTTGAAATAGTGCCCTTGGTTATCCATTAAAAACATGCTATTGCTCAAGTTGCAGCACTTTAGTAGTAATAAAAAATAACTTCATTGACTTTGGTTTTTTTCTGCCAAAGTAAATGTTGGCTCTCTGTCAGCTGTAGTAATGCAGCTTCTCTAAATTTGTTCGAGTTAAACTAAAGCAGGGCCAAGTTGAGAAATTAATTTCTCAAGGTTTTTTTCCTTCACATTTGGAAAAATCTAGGTTGCTCTTGATCCTATAATTCTCCTTCTGTGTTTAAAAAAAAAAAAAAAAAAAAAGATTTGGCTGAGATGTCAGTGGAAGGAACAAAGATCCAGATCTTATTTATGGAAGTTTGTTGGTGGTGGTACTCTCAAAATAGGATGTTTGAACTCATGTTGGGTGGTTGATTCTGTCCAGTTTCTTCTGAACCCTAAAATAGTAAGTAAAGGTAGAGCCTTATCCCTTTGATTTTAGGCATGTTTTTTTTTTTTTTTTTTTTTTTTTTGGCCTTTTTCCTCACCAGCTAGGAAATCTTAGAAGCTACCAAGTAATGCCACCGTGTAAGTGATAACTCAGTTATGGATTAGCAAGTATTACAGACTGATTTGGGGGTTTGTTAGTGTGTAATTGATACATGTACATGTGGGAGAGTCGAATGCAGTATACCTTTGGGGGACAGGCTTTGAGTCAGGCTATGCACCTGTTCTGGAGGGTATGGGGGTTACAGACCCAGACCCCTTGTATACCTGTCTTTCACTGTTCGCTGTGGTTTGCTTGACTTCATAACTTATATGGGAATACATTTTGTTGTACGTAATTCAAGTGGATTTGAGATTTGAAACAAAATTCAAAATTTGAAGTGTTTGGAGCAAATATGAAGTCCTCTTAGCTTAGTCCCCTTAGCTTCCCCAAGCATTTCCGCTCCGTCATGTAACCTGCGTTAGTGGTGTGTGTATCCTGGCAGTCTCGTGCTTTGTTTCTTTATATGCATATTTATGTAGAAATATACATAGGTTTTTCATGGGGGTGGGGTGGGAGGAGCTTGTTTATATAAATGGAACGGGGTATTGTTGTGAGATTTAGCTTTTTCTCGTGTAACTGTTCTGAAGATCTTTCCATGCCACCACTACAAAAGGATTATACTTTATTCTTTTCAAGGATGCACAGAATCGTGCTTTAATTTATGTAACCACTTCCATATTAATGTGTCCCTTCCTAGAAGAATGCCTGGCATTTTGGAGGCACTCAGTAGACATTTGGGTTGTTTCCACTGTTTTGTTTTTAAACAGCGCTGCAGTAAGCTCATTTCTTTATGAACATTTTTGATGCATCTGGGATTATTAGCTCAAGATTGATTTGGAAGTACAGGTCCAGGGTGCTTACTTATTATAGTGGGAAGAGATTTTTTCTTCCAAAAAGGTTTAATCCATTTAATCTATTTGCATTTCCACCAATAGCGTATGAGAATTTTGATTTCCCTCCCTTCTTGCCCACACTTGGTATTCTACATATTTAGTTTTTGCCAACTTGAAAAATAGCACATCATTGTTTTAATTTGCATTTCCCTGCATTGAGCAAGTTTTCATTGGTCTGTTGGCCATCTCCATATTTCTAATTCATAACCTTTGCCCATTTTTATGTCAGAGCTGTTTATGTTCTGGATTTTAAATATATCACAAATATTTTCTCCTAGTCTGTCCTTTAGTGTCTTTTCTCATATAGAAGTTTTAAATTTTCCTACTGTCCAAATTGTCAGATTTTCCTTTACAGTTTCTGGGTCTTATGTCTTACTTAGGAGTGCTTTTCTGACCTCAAGAATGTGAAAATATTTTTTGAAAAATTCCCTCTTTATTACTCCCCATCTAGTTAAATACACCCTCCACCTTCTTATTCCTCTCTGCATTCTCACATCAGCCCCTAAAATGCTGTGACACCTCAGCTGTCTGAAATCCTTTAGTAATGACTGCTAATGTTGGCCACCTTTTATAACAGGGGTTCTTAAACCTTTTTTTGTTCCATGGACCCCTTTGCCAGTCAGGTGAAAACCATGGACCCCTTACTAAGTCCACACTCTACAGTGTATTATTTAATAAATATATCACCCCCCCACCAACACGTCCCCACTAGAATAATGGTTTTTTGAATTTCAATTCAAGCTCATGAACCCCTTGTTAAGAATCCCTGTTTTATAGGGTTTGGTTTAATGTACCAAAAGTTTTGAAATTTACTTTTTTTTTTTTTTTTTTTTTGAGGTTCTAGGGGCCAGGAATTGAACCCGGGACCTTGTCTATGGGAAGCCCATGTTCAACCACTGACCCACATCAGCATTCCTGAGTTGCATGTTTTTCTTTTTTTGTTTTTATTTCCATTTGTTTTGCTTGTTCATTTTTGTTTCCTTCAGAAGGCACCGGGAACCGAACCTGGGACCTCTCATGTGGGAGGTGGGAGCTCAGCTGCTTTGTTACCTTGTGTTAAATGACGTAATGTTAATAAATAGTTCTGGCCTATGCATCAGTTTCTAGATTTTAGATTCACTTTATTTTTATTTATTTATTTTAGATTTATTTTATTTGATTTTCCCCACCGCCTCGTTGTTTTGCACTCATGCTGTGTCTGTTCGTCTTCCATGTTTCTTGAGGAGGCATCAGGAACCAAACCTGGGACCTCTGATGTGGGAGGGAGGCGCCTAATCCCTTGAGCCTCCTCCATTCCCTGCTTTGTTGTGTCTCTCATTATGCTTGTCTCTTGTTGCATCATCTTGTTGTGTCAACTTTCCATGCCTGCCCATTGCACCAGCTCTCTGTCTTTTTTAGGAGGCACTGGAACCAAACTAGGGACCTCTCTCCTGTGGTAGGCGGGACCTCAATTGCTTGAGCCACATCCGCTCCCCTAGATTCACTTTTTTTTTTCTTTTAAAAGCTTTATTTTATTTATTACCCCCCCACCCCATTGTTTTTGTGCTCTTTTGCTGTCTCGCTCTCTGTATCTATTCGCTGTGTGCTCTCTGTTGTCTTATTTTCTCCATTTGCATTTTTGTGTGTTTTTCTGTGTCTACTTGTCTCCCTTTGTTGCTGCGTTGGCTCACTGCGCCGTGGGGGCCAGCTTGCCTTCACCAGGAGGCCCCAGGAATCGAACCTGGGTCCTCCCATATGGTAAACTGGAGCCCAACCAATTGAGCCACAGCTGCTTCCCCCTAGATTCACTTTTAATTCATTAGATATACGTATGTGTGTATTTGAGTTTTGTAGCCCTTAAAGAAAAAGTTCCCAGCCCCCACCCCAGCCCCCAAAGGATGAGATTTCCTTTCTGTACCATTGTGTATATGTGTGTGTGTGCACTTGGGGGGATGTGTTACATAGGTGAAAGGTAGCAGTGAGATAAAACTAGAGTATGCGTGCCCCAAGCAAACGAGCTTTAGGATGGGGTCAGATTTGGATCTTAACAGTCACTTCCAGGATTGACTCTGAGCTGCTCCCTGGATTTCAGCCAGTGCTGCTTGCTTTTATCTGTTGTACATATTTAGTCCCCATGAAATAGCTACTTTGAAAACATGTCAAAATAACTGCTTTTGACGTGTTTTTTCATTAACTCAAGATATTACTGATTTCTGGACACTGGCAATTTATTGCTACTGTCAATGAATGTGTTAGTATATTTTCATTATGTAGTCGCAATTCAGGAAAACCAGTTAACTAGGCTTATTATGGTATAAAGTAAAGGTAAAAAGTCCCTTTGTGAGTGACTGGGGGCTCTGTAATAAGTAAAGTATCATTATTTTTGTGCAAGGGCTTTGAAATTGCTTGCCATTCCCGAGAGACGCTTTACTAATTTTCTAGTTCTCTAACATATTCTCTAATAACTGAGGCCATAGAATAACTGAATTCTAGAAAAGAAGGCAATGTCTTGTGTTTATGACCTTTTGCTGAGTGTGAGTGCTTGGTTTCACATGCTAAATTGTTCTACTTTGTGTACAGGAAATGTAGTTTCCAGCAATGCAACTCTTTTGACAGAATTGATATTGCAAGAACACAATTTGGAAAGCCGTTGGAATCTCCTAGTAAAGGAATTTTGCTGGCATAAAACATGTATTATGTGTCAGATTTATGTATTATTAAAACTCACTTGATGAAACAACAGATATACACTGCTTGACTCAGCAATTTGCAACTTCTGAAGTAAAACAATGAGCAACTGGATTTTTCTGTATATTTGGATTACAAAGAGTGTCTTCTTTTAGTGCAGTGTTTCAGGTGAGATCATTGGATTTCAAACACGGTTTGCCACCTCTCTAGTACAGGCCCCAGAATCTCACACTGGGGGTGGGCATTAGCCTTCCCCCTTATTTTCCTGTTCTTACCTTTGTGTCCATTTTCCAGACAGCAGTGAAAGTAATCCTGTTACCGCCGTAAAACCCTTCATGGCCTCCCAGTGCTTTTCCTACAAGTTTAGCATTCTGGCTGGAATCTGCCAGTCCCGGTGGATTCTGCACCCTGCACACACCCTGCCTGCGCCCAGCACCCACACCCTCTTGAGCCTTGCTTGTTCTGTGCTCCAATCACATGACCTTTCCCTTATCCCGGAGGTACCTTTCGCAGTGTGGTAAAGCCTATTGACCCTTTCTTAGAATGTTTCCAAATGGCTTCAAATACACAAGATTACAAAGGGAAACAATTACATTGGAATATAGTCATCAAAATATTAAGCTCATTTGTGATATGGTAATATGTGCTTCTTTATCCTTTACTAAATAACAAGCTCTAATGGTGGGTCTAATTACTATAATTTCAGAGTAGTCATGAGAATAAACAGTCTTTCAGTTTATCTGCAACCACTGCAATGGGATAGAAGAATATTTTATTTTTATTGATGTCAAACTCACAGGTACTGTGATCTCTGGTTTGTTGCCCACATACATAGTTTTAGAAAATACTAAATTTCAGTTAGAGATTAGTGAAAATGAACATGTAATTGTTTTACCTTCCAAGTTCACAGATTGAAGAACCACCTCCGTGAGTCTTGAGCTGACTGGATTCCTTTCTCCTGCTGCCTGTGCCTTTGGCCTGGAATGCTCTTCTCAGGCAGCTCCTCAGGCCTCAGTTTGAGTGTCATACCCTCAAGGAGGCCTCTCCTGGCTATTGCCAATAGCAGCCCCCCACTACTCATCTGCAGCACATTCATTAAATTATTTGTATATACACGTTTCCCCAATAGACTTTGTGAGCACCAGGGGAGCAGGTACTGTTTCTGTCCTGTTTATTCTTGAGCCCCCAGTACCCAGCACAGTTATCAGAGGTACTCGTTAAGAAAAGGTGGTGTGAAAATCCCAGTCTTCGTAATCAAATATATGAATACCTAACTTATATGGACCCTGGCTTGTTCATTTGCAAAAATGAGGGGGATTTCCTTCTAGGGCCCCATTTTAGTTCCTACCTAAATATTTTTCTCCCCTTTACAGTTCGTGGAGAACTTACTGTAGGGTTTATCTAGGTTCTGTGGAGTTATTACTAAGGTGAATTGGATTTGAATTTTGCTTTCCAGATGGGGGGAAGACAGGTAAGGGAAGATCGTAAAGGCAGTGGGTTTGGAGGGGAGGAGAAGGTCCTCTGAGCCGACTGGATGCTTGGGACACAGTCCAGTGGGCTGATGGTTCAGCAGGTTTGGCTCATTATGGATCCCTTAAGCCCAGTATTAGTTGATAGCCAGCCCACAGTAAGAGTTGGGGCTTGGGCATGGAGCGGGGTTGGTGGTCCAAGCCATGGAGGAGGAGGAGGAGAGAGGCCAGAGAGGTGTCCTCACCTGGGACACTTGCATTGGGAACAGTTGTTTTCATAGACTAATAAGTGATCCTGACTGGGGCTGGCAAAACCCAGTGACTGCTCACTTCATTGAGGTGGCACTTGAGCTGAGCCTTTAAGAAGTGTTCACGGTTTCCTCCAACAGAAGGGTGAGTCCAGAGGGAAGGATTAAGGTGAGCAACAGGAAGGAGGAGGAGTGATTAATGCATGGTGTATTTAAGACACAGTCTCTTGGGTGATAAAACTCTAAAAACAAAATCTTATATTTTATCTTATATAGTCAGTCTTTCTACCCTTACAAATGTTGAAAATTTGGGATAATAATTCTATAAGCCAGTGAGCCACCTATCTTGATGGAAAGGAGGAGAGAGAAGATTCTTAAATTTTGTTAATAGTCATTTAGCAAACTTCTGTTGGTATAATTACAATGAAGTGCACTTGTTTCAAGTATACAGTTCTTGGGGTTTTGACAATCATACATCCCCTTGTAACCACCAACCTATCAAGATACAAAATATTTCCATCAGACCCTTATGCTGCTTATTCGGGCAATCCTTTCTTCCAGCCACTGTATCTGTCACTATGGAGAATGGTTACTCATTGCTTTTCAGCATAATGTTTTGTTATTCATTCATGTTGTTGTGTTTATCAGCAGCAGTGCATTCCTTTTGATTGCTGAGTACTATTCCTTAAGATAAATATAACAGTTTGTTTATCCATTTAGTGGCTGGTGAACTTTTGGGTTGTTGCCAGTTTTTGGCTGTTAGGAATAAAGTTGCTGTAAACATTTGTGTTCATGTCTTTGTCTAGAGACAGCTTTGTATTTTTCTTGAGTAAATACTTAAGTGTAGAATTTCTAGGTCATAAATCAAGTCTGTATATAACTTTCTTTTTTTTTTTTTAATATATATATATATACTTTTTTTTAAAAGATTTTATTTATTTATTCATTTATCCCCCCCTTGCTGCTTGTGCTCGCTGGGTCAGCTAACCACGCCGTGCGGGCGGGCTTGCCTTCACCAGGAGGCCCCGGGAACCGAACCCGGGGCCTCCCATATGGTAAACGGGAGCCCTACTGATTGAGTCACAGCCGCTTCCCTGTATATAACTTTCCAAACAGTTTTCCAAAGGGCTGGTGCCATTTTGTATTTTCCACATCTGTGCAAACTCTTAGTATTGTCAGTATTTTTAACTTAAGCCATTCTTCCGAGTGTACAGTCTTACCGCTTTCTTTAAGTGGTTTGTAAACTTAGTATCTGGCCAGAATCAAACTTGAGATGAATCAGTGAATAGTTTTTGGATGAGTTTAAAAATATTTTAAAAATTTATGTTCCATTGAGCTTGTACAGTTACTAACATCTTGGTTAAAGTGTTTGTCCTCTACTCGTAGGCTGAAAATGCTCCTTTATTCATCTTTGTGAAGTTTTGGTTCTGCCATGTGGAAAACCTTACTTTCTGTAACAGTGGAATTTGAAGTTGTTGTTACAGGCAGAATCTGCTGTTTTTACCTGCAGTTCTCAGTGACTTAAGTAATCTGGTTTCTCAGCCTGTACCAAGAGCTGCTGCAGCAGTTTTTTAAGTGAAGAAGGGGGGATTTCTTAGATTCCAGGAGGAGCACTGACTTTGCAGATGAAGGATGTAGCAGAGCCTGTGACTCCCCAGATCGTTGTGGTCTGGTACAGTGTACTGAACTGGCAACTAGACAGTCCATTTTAGTTGTAGGACACACCCTCCTGCACAGAGAATACATGCGTATTTTTAAAATACTGTCCCCCCCCATTATGAAAGTAGCAATACAGAAACCACAGAAAGGCAGAAAAGAAAATAGTTACCCATAGTTTCACTGCCCCCACACAACTGTTGTAAACATTTTGCTGTATTTTTGTTACAGCTCTATACAAATATTTTTATAATCCTATATATATACACAATTTTGTTTCTACATTGTTTATTGGATATTATCATAAGCATTTCCTCATGTTACTACATTCCATAATCTTTTTTTTTTTTTTAACCACCTCATCATTGACTCTTCCTTTTTGAAAACAGATCCTTCACTTAGGTCTTCCCTTAGTTTGCCAGTCCTGTGTAATAAAGCTTATTTCTGTATTTGTTCTTTGTGTGGCTTACACATCCCACCTTTTTTTATCATAGTAAACATTTTAATTGGCGTGTAATCTTAGAGAATGCCCAACTCCAGTTTTACCATTCCACTCTATTTGTAGATTTTTAATTGTTTTGAATTTTAATTACTCTGCACAACTATGACCACTTTTATGCATTAAACTTTTTATCAATCTAGGATTGTTTCCTTTGCATAGATGACCAAATATGGAATTCTTGGGTCAGTGGAAACGGGCATTTTAAACCTCTTGCCAAATTATTAATCACAACTGTAATGTTGTAATATTACAGTATACTAAAGCTCCCCACAAGGGTGAAGGTTTTGTTTCACTACAGTTGCCCAGGTCCGACTATAATATTTGAATATAAAAATTAGGAAATCCAGAGTCACCTGGAAGTGTAAATTATATATATATTTTTCTTATTTCTAGGCAGGACACCATTTTAGAAAATTTTCATATGTAATGACAAATTTAAAAAGTTTACTGGTGCACCCACATATGACTGCCATTTGCCTTCAAATTTTGGCAAGTTTGTTTTTGAAAGTTGTGTATCCCTAAAATAATACAAGAAATGGAATTATTTAAAGAAAGTTAATTCCTTATTTTTTGCCCACAAATGGATAGGAGTTTTCAAGTAGATGACCTCCCTTTCAGAGGGGAGGGAAGTGTAGAGGGCCTTTCCATCTCCAGGGCCGGAAGCCTTTGGTGCCCACCTGTGCCCATCTGCAGTTGAGTCCTGGGCCTGGGGTGGGCCACAGTGTCACTAACCTTTGTGCTTTGTGGCTGCATTTAGGTCTACCTGGTTTTTCCCCCCTACAGAGCCCATGTGGTTCTTTGTTATGCAGTGCGAATTCAAGGTAAAATGGCCACATTCTAAAGGATAACCCTTCTTTATTTTTCTTACCAAAATTGTGAACTTGTTGGTAGATTTTTCTGATTATAGATTATTTACCGTTCATTTGCAAATAATGCTAGTTCCTTGGAGGGGCAAATATTTGGTAATTAGTGGGCAGTACTTTTGTATGAACATTGTAAATGCTTTGGATAAGTATTCAGCAAACATTGAATTCTTAGTATTTACCAGTGAATCTGTCCCTTATCATAAGGATCTCATAGACTAGCCTGGGAGACAGGTACACAAACTAATGATTATAATACAGTGAGTGCCATTTTGGCAGCTTCCTTATTAACCTATTTAGGGTCAGGAAAAGTTTTCTGGAGGAAGGCAGTTTCTATTAAAGGATGGGTAGAAGTTATCTGTGTAAAAGGCTGGGCTTGCAAGTAGGATGAGAAAGAACATTGCAGGCAAAGGGGAGAAAAGGAGTGAAAGCACATGGGCCCATAGGAGCGCGTGTGCGTATGTGTGCAGGGGTGCATGTGCATGATTGTGTGCACAAGCATGTGTGTCATTGTGTACATTTGCTGGCTTGCAGAGGTCGATGCGCAGGGCCTGGAGGTTGATGAGGCTGGAGCAATTTGGTCCTGTTGATATTCAAGAATCAATGAATTGTTTACGCTTTTCAAAGCGGGAATGGGGGTCAACCGTGGGGTGGCGCACATCCCGAGCCCTCTGGATACCTGGCAACTGCCAACGGGGCAGAAGGACCACATCTGCATGCCTGCACCAGGCTAGAACCTCATTTTTTCCCCCAACCATCTCCATTTTCTGTTCTTGCTGCTTTTTATTCCAAAAAGAAAAGTTTCCCTTTGTCTTTTAAATAGCCTACAAAAGAAACAGTTTTTATACAAGTGGCCTTGTCAGTAAAATTTTTACTATTTTGAAGGAAATGGTTATAATTTTTTATTCTTTTTTTGTTATAAGTTGGACATTTATAGTGTATGTTCTAATGGAATCATTTGGGCTCAAAGGTTTTGTTAAAGACAGCAACAGTGACTCAATATAAACTAGTGATACTCCCAAATCCTTCCACATCTCTGATTTATAGGTGACAGTTTTTCCCCTTCTTCAGGTTTTTTTTTTCTTTCTCAGTTTGTGGTATTTTTAAAAACTTATTTCAGATTTATTAGAAAATTTTCAAAAATGGTGCTAAGAATTTCCCAAATACTAACATTTCATTATTTTCGTGTTATCATATTCTTCATCCTCCTCTGTGTTGCTCTCTTCCTCTGCCCACATACATAACTTAAAAATTCTGAACCGTGCAAGAGTAAGTTGCAGATGTAATGCCTCTTTACCCCTGAGCACTTTGCAGTGTGTATTTCCTAAAAAATGAGGATATGCTCTTATAAATCCGTAGTACAATTGTCAAAGAAGAGGGGAGCCTGTTAGCTGCCCCTTGGGGCCTTCTAACATGTACCCATCATTCTTCGAGCACTTCTTTATTTTCTGGCACAGCAAGCTGTTCCAGGCTCTTCTTGTACTTTCCCAGCCCCTTACAGATGTTGATCATTAAATGATTTTTAATGCTGTTGTAAAAGGTGTTGTTTTTTTAAATTTTACTTTCCCTTTCGGTTTACATAGCCAAGCTGTATGCCTTGGCCTTTTGCTTTTCTCTTGGTCTCCTGCTCACACACTGACCATCCCTATCCTTGAAGCACCCACTTCCGGTTTGAGTGACGCTCTCAATCTCTGAATTCCTCCAGTTTCTGGTATGTACTTGTGAACTAAAGGATCTCAGTAGGTTTGCTCTCAACCTGATGTTAATTTTTCAGCCACCATCTATTTACCGTTTTGCTTATGCTTTTATGAGACACAGTCTTAAGAGGGAAATTTTCGGTCTTAGGGAAGTTCTGTACCTCCTCACGGGGGATGGTCTGTATGCTTCATCCTTGTCTGTGCCACGGCCTTGGCAAGTCCTGGCTTCTCCTAACTCCTTTGCAGAATCCTTGCCACACAGTGCTCCCGCCAGCCCTTTGCTCTTCTACTGGAGTTGGCAAGAGAGTGGAAACTTTTTTCCCCTCTAAAGTAAGTATTTAATACTCTATATTTTCTCAACAAATGTAATATGTCAGTATTTTCCCTTTTGAAAAGTAGCGTGAACATAGAACAGAAAATCCAGCAAGCAGAAAAAGAAAAATGACCAATCCCAGCAGTTTAATACTTCGACCGACTGGGGAAACACAATATTCTTAATGCTCTCTTCCTGTAGTAATCCAAATCTGTGCACAAATAGATCTAAGAGAGTTAAATCGGATTTACAGTGTAATACTTTTTTCTTAAAGGGCTCTCCTCAGGAGCTCTTTCGCAGACGCTTAATAACCCAGACATTTTAGGGAGTTCATCTAATCTTTTTTTGATATGACAAGGAAAAGGATGTAATCAGAATAATTTAATGTAATCAAAACTACATTTAAATTCTAGTTCAAGTCATTTCCATTTTGCTAACTTGCTTTATTAGGTAGCTTCTCTGGACTTTCCCTCCCATATTTTCACAGAATCTTTATTGATAGTAAAAATAAAACAAGGTGTTTTCTTCAAAAGCGACACTAGTTTTTGTTATACACTTTGTAATAAAGACATTGTTCCGCTCAGCTTCCAATTTGAAATTCCATGAGTTTCTCTAGTCGAAACCTCAGAGGATTAGGATAATTGCCCTTTTCAGTTTCTCTGAGCTAGTAAAAATAAATAAACTTTCATATTTTGCCCTATACATTTGTATAGTTTACTTTTCTTTAAGTAGTGAAAATTTATTCCTATAGAAAACTATCCCCTGCACTCAAAGACTCAAACAAAAATCAAATGAAGAAGGTAGTATATTCTGAGAAATGCTACTTTTGGGGGGTTGGGTGGAGAGGCTTTGGTAGCCAAATAATTTTTGGCGTACTAGAGAATCAGGGCATGCGTGAGTAAACCTGAAGAAATGAAGTCTATTTAAATCTATTTCTCAAACTTAGTTGACTTGCAAGCCCCTATTTTGAATATCCCTGGGATCCAGCGTTCTCCGAAGCCTCCTATGGGAAATCCTGAAGTAAAGCACATTGACTGGATTCTGATCCTGGTCCTTCCATACCCATTAATTTGTAAAAATAAGGGCAAACTTTTAGACTTTTGTTCACAACTTTTCTTTTCCTCTGCCACGAGGTACAGGTGTGTCTGACAGGAAGGAAGGCATGGCATGCTCCCTGGCTGGGGTCATGCGGAACAGCTCCTCCATGCTGATGACCTGCTCTTCTCCTGGAAGAAGTGGTTGGGGCAGCTTAGAGGGAGCCACAACGTTTGTTGAGCCCCATCTTTTTGCCGTGCCCTCTCAGGCGGTATCTCCTGGCAGCTCTCAGAATTTTATCCCCTTTTCTATACTAAGGAATTGAGGTTTGAGAAGGGGTAGCGCTAGAATTGAAACCTGGGTTGGCCTGCTTTCAGAGCCATTGGTTTCCAGCTCTGTTAAGCCTCTAAGGGGAAATAAGAGCAGGTCACCTTAGCCTTGCCAGAACTTGTGGCTGTGTCGCAGCTCCCATTCTCTACTGTGTCGCAGCTCACACGGTTGGCCCCTCTGCAGTGCCCAGAGCAGTCCCCTGGTCGGAAGTTAATGAAGTAACCTCTGCCAGTTTCCTTACTTCTAAGGAGTGGGGGTGGGGGTGGGGAGGGTCTGAATCAAGCTTTCTGTTATTCTGATCTGCTTGCCCTAAGGGTAATCACTTAGTTCCCACTGTCCCTGAGGGGGACTGGGGTCCTGTCTGCCCAGGGCCCGGAGGTCAGGCCCTGTGGTTGTGAGCATCTGAGGATCTGTTGGAACCTAACACATCCACATCAACTTTGAGGTCTCCATTCTTCAATGAGTGACTAGCATGAGGTTATAGATATGCCTGAATGAAATGTGATTTCTGATTGGTACGGTATTTGCAAGAGTAAATCACCAATTCCGGATTGTATTTATCTCTATTTGAGGTGGAGATGGTGAGTGACTGTTAAGCAAAGTTGCATTTGTTTTTCCTATTTTTACTTCTCTGATGGCTCCCTCTTTCTTCTTATAAGCAAGTAAAAACCTCTGCTTATCGGCAAGTCCTTATCTGAAATATATATATATATATATTTTTTTTTTCTTGTGGTTTTTTATTTTTTTATTTTTTTGTGAAATATATTTTAAGAAAAGGTACATAATAAACCATGTGGGACATTCCTCCACCTCTTAAAAATTTTCTTTTGGCAAGAAAGGAAGGGGGAGCAGAAGGGGTCATTCCACTGTGATTGGATAAGTGACATTTAAACTTCATTCCCCGGAAGCATCTGGGCCTGGAAACGACCCCTTCCTCCCTTCTCCAGCCTCTAAGATAGCGGGCTTGTTCTGAGCTCATTCAGAGTAATAAACCACACTGTAATTCATGAGTGTGCAAGGCCTTCTGTAACTGCTTGCATCCAGGAGAGTAATGACAACATTTAAAATTACAGATTGCTCATTTTGGCCCCTTTCTGTTTCGAGTAATGAATGAAATTTATGAACCAATTATTGTATCATTGTGCCTGTTTTGAAAGAGCAGGTGCCCCATGTTGTCACTGTTGCTGCTTGTGTCTGTGGTGTGTATTTGTGTGTGTGTGTGTGTGAGTGAGTGAGTGAGTGTGAGAGAGGGCAGGGTGAGGAGGGGAGCAGGCAGTCTCCTTCTTTCATCCACCATTCTCAGGTGTTAAGGAATCCAGTAACACAAAGCTTGCATTCTGAAACAGTTTTTTTTAAAGAAAGCTTGGGGTTACCCAGATTATCAATAAGAAGAGTTATCAGTGATCAAGCACAGTGCCTTGCAAATAATAATCTTTCAGGAGGTAACTGAAATGAATGGATTTTAGTAGCCAGAAAACTATTGGGGTGAGAAGGTTCATCTGAGTATAAAGTTCTTTTATACTTGTTCTAAGGTAAAATACCCTGCATAGTCTTTTTCTCTTCTCTTTCATCTACAAGCCAAAGAATCAAAGGCAAACATTTAAAGCAGTTTATAGTTAACTGGGTTTGGTAACTACTTCGGAATTGACTATAATTTCTCAAATCCCATGTCTTTAAAAATTCCCAAAGAACTGAGGGGCCACGTAAAGAGCAAATTACTAAATCATAGAGTGTGGCTAGAGTAAGCAAATTGGAATTTGAGCTCCTTTCACTTAAAATATTTCTCTTTTCAAAGACTGATGAAAGCATTAGCATATTTTTGAATTTATAAATGAGACCTTGTTAATCATGGACATTTCATTTTTTGTCACATTTTGGCCTGAAATCAGTCATCAGTGTGTTCATTTGATGTTTACTGAGTCTTATTTATTTTTTATTTCTTTCTAGCCCTCCCACCCAAGTTTCACCTAAGTGACTGGAAGTGACATTTATTTATTGACTGTGGAGGCTAAATTACCCTAATGGATAATTGCAATCTATCTCCCTTTATGAGACTATAACATGAAATGGGGGAAAGTAGGCCAAATTTCATTTCTTTTATAGAATTAAGTCTACAGACTAAGTCCTTAAAAAAAAAGTGGTTTATACAATAGGCTTTATCATCTTTCCCTCTGTAGTTTGATAGGAAGAATGAATGCCATACTGTAGTTGTCCTGTATATTTGAAATATGGAAAATACATGGAAACTTGAGAACTAAATTTAGATCAGGAAATGGGGCTTCCCTCTCCTGGCTCATGGGCATGCTTTATTATTAGCATTTGAAGAAAATACCTAGGGTTGTAATAAGGAACGGGAGAGCTACCTATTTTTCTGGAGTAGTAAAAATTTGAAGTAATAGATTGTGTAGTGTTGGTTACTTGCTTTTTCTTTTTAGGTGGGTGTTACTGGTAACTTACAGAAAAGCCTCTCTCTGAAGGAAGGAAATGGTTTATAGCTCCTTGTGCATAGGAGGGGATGATGATACCCTTTTGATTTTTCTCCATGAAAGATGATATATCTCCAAACCTTTCATTTCAGAATTATTACAAATGCCTTACTCTGAGAACGATGAAGAAAGAACTATTCACAGCTGATTTATTAGCTAAAAACCTAATGGTGTAAGTCCTGTTTTTGCATTGCTCATATTCAGGATGGTTTATGTCTATGCTTTGTTCTCCAGTGTAGTCACAGTATTTAAATTTCTTTATTCTCACTTTTCCAAATTTTTTTTCTTGTTCTGATAGCTTTGTTGATTTTATATGATTCACTTTTAGTTAGTGAGAATTTCTTTCATACCTGAAACAGGGCTGTCCTCTACCTAGGAGGGCCAATTTTTAAGGCAAAAATAATGGATAACCTCGTTTAATATATACTTAATATACATTTATAGTGGCCACAAGAATTTTGGTGGTTATTTTTAAAAATTGGTGATACTTAAGGTAAAAACAAACTACAAAGGATTTTCAATAGATTTCTCACTTCTTCATGTTTGATGGCAAGAATTCTGATTTGTAATTATAAATTCTAGAAATTAAGGACTCACGTGACAACCTAGTGGCAACTGGTTTCTTTACCTCCCTGCACTTGTTTTCTGGTCTGATCGTGTCTTTTGGTATTTATCTTAAAGGCCTTACCTGTCAAACTTGTAACTTGCACAGGAATCACCTGTTTTTAATCCTCTTATTAAAATGCTGATTCTGATTTCAGTAGGCCTGGGGTAGGGCCTGAGGGTACATTTTTCACAAGTTTCGTAGGTGGTGCTGATGAGCTTTGTATAGCAGGGCAGTCGTAGAGCAGCAGGGTGGGGCTGTGGTCCATGGCCCCACGTGCTGGCCTCTTAAGGAGAGTCCAGCTAACTCTTTGTTTGCTTTTTATTGATTTATTGGAAGCATTTTGAAAATGCTTGTCCCTCTCTTTCCCCAGGCATTTAAGAGCCGGGGTCAGAGGAGTTGCCCCTCTTTTATTATTTAAATAATTGTGATTAAAATAATTTGCTAGCATTTTTCAGTGGCTGAGCAACTGTTTTTTTTTTCCACCATGTGTTTAATCCACATTTATTGGCCCTTTTTTTCTCATATGAAGGCCTTTTATGACCAGTGCAGATGGGATTTTGAAATGATGATTAAAATAATTTGCTAGCCTCAACATCCCATGCCCCCCCCCCCCCAAGGAAAAACTAAGCCTAAGCACCATTAAACATGGTGAACTAGTATACTTGTTAGTAGTCCTGAAAGGGACTTTCAGCTTTGTGTAGACCCGAGGGTATTTGGTGCAGAAAGTATCTTGTTGATATTTTTACTGGTCGGTGCTTTCTTAGTTCAACTGGGTGAATCCTGGCAGTAGAGTTAGTAATAGGTAAGCTTGAAATTAAAGCCAGTGCATAAGCTAGTGGTTATGAACACCAGGTTCAAATCCCCACTCTACTGTTAAGCTGTGTGACTTGGGGCATGATGCTTATGTTCTCTGCACCTCAGTGCCTTTAATGAAAAGAGAGGGATGATCATAGCCGATTCCCTGATGGGATTGCTGTGAGGATTCGAGGAGGTACTAAATGTCAGGTGCTTGTAAACATTGCTGGAGTAAGCACTGTCTCTCATAATTTGAAACAAGGCCTTGCTCTCCTGGAAGGATCCTTCCTTGCCTCTTTGAGCCTCTGGTGTTTGCTTGAAGTCCTTGATGATACTTGGTTTGTGGATGCATCACTCCAATCTCTGCCTCCCTCTTCAGGTGGCCTTTTCTATGTGTCTTTGTGTCCTTTTTTCTATTACAAGGACACTGTCTTTGGATTTAGGACCCACCCTAATCCAGTATGATTTTGCCTTGAAATCCTCAAATTGACTGTCTATAAAGACCCTATTTCCAAATAAGGCCACATTTACAGGTACTGGGGGTTAGGTCTTGAACATATCTTTTTTGGGGAACACTGTTCAACCCATAACAGCCTCCAAAGCAGAAGGTTTCTGAGTCGCCCTGGCAGCCTGTTCCTTCCTTGTTTGATCCCTTCCCTCCAGCTAGTCCAGCTCCCCTTGTGTTGAGACAGAAGCAGCTCATGGATTACAGCCCACTGCAGAATCCAGTCTCCAGACCATGGTCAGGTGGCCCTCTACAGCAACCCATTCTAGATGATTGATTCTTGTACTTTTAACCGTTGAACCTTGGCCTTTTCCCTCTAGCCCTTTAAATCATCCCTTAAAAAAAATACACCCACACTCTCTCTTATAAGGATTTCTGCCCAAATCCCATGCTTATCCAGGGAGAACGGGATTGGACAATTTATTTAGTATCTGTTTTCTTAAGTTATGGCCAAGAGCTGAATAGTCTCTTTTTACCTTCAGAGTAAGTGTGTGTGTCCAGAGCATATGCTGGCCCAGGGAGTGATCCAGTTTCAGGTTTGGGTGGTGCAGCTTGCTGCTTAGTGTGGGTGAAGAGAGTGGCTGAGCAACTGTTTTTTTTTTCACCATGCATTTAATCCACATTTATTGGCCCCTTTTTCTCATATGAAGGCCTTTTATGACTAGTGCTGATGGAAATTTGAAATCATGAACATTTTGGGGTTTCCCCTTCTTGGTGATTGGCAGGAGGGGTGCCCCTAGGAAGCAGCACAGCAGGACAATGAGCCTGTGCCCAGGAAGTTGCTGCTGGCTTTTGTAAGGCCGTCTGTCTTTGGGAATGTTAGCCATATTGCTAGCAGAGTTGTGTGGAAGGGTGTGTGTGTGTGTGTGTGTGTGTGTGTGTGTGTGTTTTAAAACTTTCAGTTTTTTGCTTTGCTATACTTTGAAACTTAACGGGACAGTTACAAAAATAGTAACCCATGCAGAGGATTCCAGCATACCCCTGTCCTCCCAGATACCCATATCCTCCAGTGTTAATGTGTGGAAGGGTTTTTGTTGACTGGCCTTGAACACTGCCCGCCCATCCAATATAAATGTATAAACTATCATGTGGTTCATTTCCTGTTTTTATTTATTTATTTATTATTTATTTTTTATTTTACCGGGAGGTCCCAGGGATCGAACCCAGGTCCCTCCATATGGGAGACGACGCCCAACCAGTTGAGCCATATCCGCCCCCTATTTCCTGTTTTGAGGGCTTCTGCATCTGGGCTCACTCCTGTCCCAGGCCCTGTACAGGGAGGAGAGGGATGGCTGGAAGATAGCTGATTGTTAGTCCTCTTTGGGGAGGGGAAAGGCTCCATTATGTGGAGTTTCCCCAAATAGCTACCTGCGTTTGGTCACTGATTTAGTTTTCACCATGATAAATCCCACCCTTCATCATCTTACTTATAGCATAGCTCAGCTTAGAGTTAGTATTGGCTGCATTTCCTGCTGTTATGAATGTTTCTCTTTCATTATAAAGAAGTCTGTCTGTAGATGAGTTTAGGTTAAGTTGATGGTGTTGTGATGTGTGAGTAAAGCAGCTTATTTCCTACTAGACCACGACCTCATCATTGGGTAATAGGTAGAAGCAGATGTCATTGTTGACTTAAAGTAAACAGAGTTCAAGGGGTCTTTTTCTGGTCTCTTTAGAGCCCTCTTCAATACCTAATTGGTACCATTCTGTATGTGAGAGATTTCCTTACCAGTTCCAATGAAGTCTTGAGAATTACTTGAACAGCCTATGCATGTTTAAAAAGAATTTCACCATTTCTTCAGGGTATCTGTGTATAATGTTATGTTATACACAGACATTATTCTCAAAATTTTAAAGGAAAGTATTGCCTAGCATTCACTGTTTTGGCTACAATTTTTTTAAATGCAGAGAAGAATTCAGTTTACATCTCTAGAAGCCCACATGTGGGACCAAATCTGTCTTGTTTTTAAATGTCAGGTTTTTAGAAGCTGTACCAGCAGTTTTGCAAGGCTCACAGTTTTCTTGGATTTTTCCAGCAAGTAACTTCAATTTTCATACTTGGAGATCACAAATGGCAGATACTTTTGAGTGTTTCACAGTTGTGTTGTTATATTTGAGGGTGAGAATCAGCTGGTATGTCCTGATTGTCTTTTGATGTTGAATACCATCAATCCTGTCAGCAGCAACAACAAAAACTTAAGATTATGATTCCTGCCCAACAAACCAGTCAACTGCCAACCAGTCTCATTAGCCACAGAGCAATAGCTGATGGGTTGGCAATATTTTACCTTAGAGTCATGCCATTTTCTCCAGTTTACTCTCAGGAACTTTTCCAAAATCTTTGAACTTTTAAAAAAATTAAAATAGCACACATGTGGAAGAGTATACAAATTATGTACAGTTGTTTTCAGTTAGTGAAAACCAGCTGTTGAGCCAGCATCTAGATCAAGAAACAGAACCTTACCAGCCTGTTCTTCAACACTGTAGATTAATTTTGAGTTGCTTTGGGCTTGTTAAAACAGGTGTGGGAAGACTTTGTCTCACAAGACAAGGGCAGAATAGTGTGCAAAGAACCGGTTTGCAAGGAACACTTGGGGGCACAGAATGGAGAGAGGAAATAGGGAAGATGAATAGCCTTATCTTTTCTTCTGACTGATCTCATCACTATACTTTGATGTTTCCTTTGCTCTGTGTTTAGTATATTGCAATTAATGTATATTCAAACTAAAATTCTTTGGACCCTAGCCTGTGAAGGGGTTGTGCCTTCTAAAATCATGTATTTTACTCATCAGGAAATTGGCTGCTCCATTTTGGAATTTTGAGGTTTTGAAACTTGCCCAGGTTACTTTGCTTTTCTGATGATGCATGTCTATAAATCAAGAACATTTTTATGGGGAGAAATTTTGTCTGTTTTTCTTTATGTACCTTAGTTTCTTCCTTTAATTATGTGATTAGTTTAATTTCAGATTTATTACTAGTAGCAGAAGAGAAATACATTCATTGCCCAAAGTTGCTAGGGTAGCCAGAGCCTGTTTTCACTTAATTTGTAGAGTTCATTATATTGCATAATTTATAGGGTCCAAGAAATTCAGACTCCCAGCCAGTAGCCTAAAACTTAATTATGTTCTCTGGAGCCAGGCAAGTGACGGCTAAAACAATTACTGGCTAAACAGTAGACCCTGCCCTGGTTTTTCCCATTCAAATCTAAGCGTCCAGTCGAATTGCTTACGCCACAACATTGTGGTGTCCCTGCTTTTTCGCCCTTTCATCTTTCTACTCTTCTGAAGAGGCACAGGGAATTCTCCTTCCCCACCCCAATATCTTCTTGCAGCTTTTAGTCATCTTCCTTAATCTTTCCCCTTATTTCTTGTTATTACAACCTCCTGAGTTTTGTCTAAATACATTGTGTTACTTTAGGAATCTACCCATCACTTGAACCATTGTTTTTATGATGAAATGCATTCTTAGTTCTAAACTGTTGATTAATAAATATTAAAATTTATTTAATAATAATTTTAAACAAAGAAGTGAACAGTAAATGAACATTTAGACAGTGGACTATTTGAAGGCTATCTATTTGCATTTTTAAAATAATCTCTTCAAGCAGCCCTGTGTTATTTTTGTTACATTTATTCCTTTTTAATGTGGAAATAATACTGATGGTGATGTATAAGCTGATTAGGTCTGCATTTTTCATATATTAACCCTTGTAATCCTGTAGCCTCCATGTGAAGATGGTACTGTTAACCCCGTGTTAAACAAATGGGACATGAAGCCAGAGGGGCCAAACTCCCAGGCAGGACGGCTCCTGATTCTTCCCTTCCTCTTGCTTGCTGCTGGTGCTGTTTGCCCTTTTCCTAATCCTAGCCCCCCTGAAGAAACCAGACTTTCAAAGAAGTGGAAATATAAGGTTGTTTTCCTCATTACTTTACTTTTTAAAAAGAAGTATCTCTTAGAAACTTGATTTACATATGAGAAATGTAAAACTTTTCTGGTAAAAAGGAGGAAGAGAGAATTCTATCTCCTCCCCTGTGGTTAAACAGTGACAGTTGATCTGTTGAATACCTTCCTTCCTTTTAAAACAGGGAGATAAGACAATGAAACAAATAAATGTATTTTCTACTCTTAGAGAAATCTTTCTTACATTTTTGTTACAATGAGAGCCATAAACTGTGAGGCTAAGGGAAGTCCTCCCCATTTTGAAAAGATAAGTGGCTAATGCAGTACAATAATGAATTATACGGTAGTCACCTACCAAATCCATCTTTCGATCCCCCATGGCTTTTTGCTTATTGGGGAGACATAAGCAGTTTGTGTGCAGTAAACAGGGCAAATGCTCTGTAGTATGTCACTAACAGGAAAATCAAATTATGCTTTTCTCCATTTTAACTTGACGAATGCAGAGGGGAGTCCACTGGAGGGATGGAATACTAGTAGTTGATCATGAGTGACCTTCTTGGTTCACTGACTGACTTTCCTGTGAAGCTGGTCCAATATCTTAGCCCTGTCAGGATTCCTTTCTGCTTCAGCAAGATCGCTGTTGGTTAGCTCTTTGGGAAACTTTGATTATTTTCAATTTAACAGAGTGCCTCTTTACATTTTTGTCACTTGGTTCCAGTTTTGTTCTCAGAAATAACTAAACATCTCTTAACCATCCAAACGAGCTCATTTTCTGGACTATACGACCTGGTTAGGAGATTCTCTCTGTGTCCTTAAAAAACGATAACCTAAGCTTTAAGCTTTGTATGGACTATGACTATAAAAAGCCGTAATATTTTGTGTACTATTTGATTCGGCTTCTAGGAATTTAAATAAATAGATTTGGGCACAAGGATGTGTTTTGGGTGTGTATCTCTGTGTATCACAGTGAAAAATTGTACCCAATAGGGGATTAGTTAAGTTATGGAACATCTGTTCCATGCAGTCATTAAAATAATATGGTAGCAAGAATAATGACATAATGTGGTAAATGAAAAAAGCAAGCAGGATAACAGAATGAACAGTTTAATCTTATTTTTGTTGTAGGAGTTGTATATTTGTTAAGGAAAAGTACTAAAGTACCCAATTTCAGCAGTGTTTTATGCCTGAGTAGATGAAATACAAAAATAAAACTATTTTTGTTCACTTGAAGTACTTACAGATCTTCTACTGTGTGCCTGGCGTCTGTGGGTATTTGCTGATGAACAGTGGCCAGAACCGTGTAGGAGGAGGGACAAGCGTTTTGATAGAGGAAGTGTCCAGGGAGCTGTGGCACATGTTGGAGGGATAGCTCATCTATGTTTAGGGTTGAAAGGAGACTCAGTTTAGAGACCTCCACTCAGGTGGAGGGGGCAGAAACAGCAGTGTGTTCCAGGGTGGAGTGTCAAGGCCCAGTTGAAGAGGTTAGAGAGAGGAAAGGATGCTCAGGAGATGAGACTTTTCTGTATTTTTTCCAAAGTATTTCTTAAAAAAAAAAAAAAAATCTTGAAACTTGCTTCTCCACAGAAGAAAGAGTCGGGAAAGCAGTGGGAAAACAGAGAAGGCCCTGTGTCTTCTCACAGAGAAGCAGCTAATCCAACCGTGGATTGTGTACTCCACAATCGAGACAGGAGAATGACACTGAGGCCGAGGAGGTTTTCCCAGGCTAACTTGATGCACTGGCACCTCTGAAATCAATGAACTCCAGTTAGCTATTTTAATTTTCAAAGGTGCTGCTTAAATGCCTTTGCAAGCTGGCGCAACAAGATGACGCAACAAAGGGAGACAAGCAGACACAGAAAAATGCACAGCAAATGGACACAATGAGCACAAGCAGCAAGGGGCGGGGGGGATAAATAAAATAAATCTTAAAAAAAAAAAAAAAAATCTTGGATGTAAACATTGCCAGGATGACTTGTAAATCATTTTGTGCCAGGAACTGAGCTGCCTTTGGTTTGTGGGCTGGAGGCTGCTGATTCAAGCTCTGGGAACCCGTTTTGATTTTCTTTGCCCCGTTCAGATGCAGACTTGTCCTTCTGCCCAGGGTGCCCCCCTGGACTTTGGGCTTCCTTTCTTCAATTCTTTATGTAGAGGACGTGAGGACTGGACTACTTTAGGATGCAGAGATTTTGGTGTCAGTGCTAAGATGCTTCAGTACTGCACTTTTTTTATGTTGCACTGGGGGTAGTTCTTGTAATAGTCCTATAATAACAAGCATTTGGGCTCAGATATACAATCCCCTATAGAGCATAGGATGAGGGTGGGGTGGGGGGAGATTCTCAATGAGGTTGACAGGAGCAGGAGACTAACCAGAATCCTAGACAGAATTCAGCATCCCCTAGCCAAGCCCACCAATCCCTCATCCTGTAACACCCCGGAGGAGGGCTCATCACCACCCCAACCCCCCACATGCCGTGAGCCTGTCAGCTGTCAGAGACTGAGTTGGGGACTACAGGGTTTCCTTCTGGGCTTTTTGGGCTTGAAAAAGTCTGAAAACTTGTGAGAAAGTCCCAAGTCCCCCCAACATCCATAGGTGAATTAATGAATCTGCTTTTCTGCACAACAAAAGCAAATTCCTTAACCCAACTTGTACCCTGCCTCAACTTGCAAAAAAGTGACTTCTTAAAATTTCTCTCTTTTTCTTTCTTTTTTAAAGATCTATATTTCCTTTAAATGCTCCAGCCCTGAAAGGGAGTTCATATTGTAAATATTTGTGTAATAAATCACCTCAAAAAATATGAAACTTGGGGAAAATTTCTACATTTGGACCATGGCCCCATGAATTGTATCTCCCAAAGTGTGACGCTTGGCATTGACTTGTATTTAATTTGTGTGGCGACTTTCCAGAGAAATCAATTTAACCTAATGGATTGTGACAGCACACTCTACTTTGTCACCCTATCCTTTTTACATTTCTAAATCAGTTTTTTTTTTTTTTTGGTAAAAGAACCAGCTTTATTGAATATAGTTTAAAATGGTCAACTGCGACCATTGCAAGTGTACGGTTTGATACCTTTTGACATCTGCATACATCCAGGTACTACTGTCCTATCCAGATCGGCAGTATTTCCATCAGCTCTTATGCCCCTTTGTAGTCAGACAACTCCCCCCACCCCATCACACTGACCTGAGTGCTAGCACTGGAGATTAGTTTTGCTTGTTCTAAAACTTCTTCATATAGAGAAAGCCCTTTTGGGTCTGCATTCCTTCTCTCAGTATGTTTTTGAGATTCATCCCTGTTTCTTTTAATGATGGAATAGTCTTTTTTTGAACTTAATAGTCCTGTCCTCCCTCCTTCCCCCAAACCATGGCCTGGGCCTTCCTGTTCCCTGTAGAGCTTATTTATCAGTGGGCATTCAAGCAACTTTATCTTTCACAAAAACTGAAAGAAACAAGGAACTGGAGAGATTATCCAGCAGATTGCCTCCTCTGAGGGGAAGAAAACCAAGCAGCCTCAAGCCCCCTGGTGAGTTAGTGCTAGAGCTGGGACTTGACACCCTTCTCAGCTTAGTGGTCCCTAAACCAGGCTGCAGCCTTCACTTCCAAGAGCACTTTCTACAGAGTATATGAGTTTTTTTGTTTGTGCGTGCTGCTTGTTTGAAACTTAGCCTTTTGGAAAAGAATTTAATGCTGTAAAAGGAATTTAATTGTATATTCCAGAGTGCAGCACTGGGCACCCAGCCCCCGCTTCTCTTTCCTTCCTTTGATGGAATGGAAGAAGTGTGCTGACTGCTTAGTGCCCCGCCTGGAAAAGCGAGGGCCCACGTGCCTGAAGCAAACAGGAATGTGTAATAATCTCTGCTGATGCACTAATAGATGAAAAGGTCCCATGGAATCTGGGTGCCTCATTGTGCACATGGTAGCTGTCTCATTTTTTTGGTTGTATGAAGAAAGTATGTAGAGCATACTTTTTTGGGTTAGTTTGGTGTTTTAGCTTGCAGAGCTGCTGCCACAGAGACCACACAGTGGGGTGGCTTAAACAACATCAGGGTCTCCACAGGCCATGTTTTCTCCCTGGTTTCTGAGTGGTTCTGGTGCTAGCTTGCTGCAACCATTGGTGTCCGTGGCTTGCAGGTCTGCTCCATGACATGGTCTCCTTTGGCTTTCCTGACCTGGTTTCCATGGTTTCTGGCTTCTCTTACTGTGTCTAAATCTCCTCATTTTTAAAGCCTCCAGTAATATGGATAAAGTCCCACCCTGATTGCATCTGGCCACACCCTAATTAAGAGTAACATCTTCAAAAGATACTGTTCACAAATGAGTTCATGCTCACAGGAATATAGGTTAAGATTAAGGACATGTCTTTCGTGGGGTACATGATTCAGTCCCCAGCAAGGGGTGACTTGGCTTTGGAATCCTTAAGTGTGGCAGCCCCATCCACAGCTTTTCTAGAAAATCTGTCAAAAATGAAATGATACATGTTGACTTTAATACAAAGCATGCAAGTCACTGGTGCTTAAGCAGCACGTTGTCTGTGTGAGTTCTCTAGAGTTGGGAGCCAGCATGATGTTTTTCCAAAAATGGCCCTAGTTTTGACTAGCAAATTTGGATAAGAAATCTGAAACTAGTCTTGGTGGAAGCACTCCCTGACTGATCTTGACATAGGAACTTGATGACTTAACTGCTTTTTACGAACTGATTATTAGGAAATTTGTTTCTTCCTATTTGGTGGACTTTTCTAGCAGAGGTATGCCTTATTTACATTTGTCATCTAATCCGTCTTCCTACTGGCAGCTGAGCCCTGCCCTGGGCAGAGGCGGTGATTATCTTTGGCCTGTTTCTCTCCAGGCCAGTCTTGTGCCTTCCACTGGTCCCTGGTGGCCTCATGAAGGTGCCTGCTCTTGTTTTGCCTTTTCAGTATCTTGTTTGGGGAGAAAATAATGCATTTGGATCCAGATGCACAAGGTTCAAGGTCTAGCCATGGCAAGTCATTGTCATTCTGGGAGCCAATGAATCAGATAGTACTTTTCACAGTTGAAGACACTGGCCGAGGTTTCCACAGAGGAAGGAATGTGCTTAAAGTAACTCAGGTAGTGAATGGCAGAGGCTGGACTTCATTCAGTCTTGACCGGCTCTTAAGGTTACTATGTCTCTGTGCATGTCCCATGCTATGTTCCTCTATCACAGTATCCTTCTACTTGTCACATTTACTACCACCTGAAATACCTGACTCATTATTCACTTGGTTTTGGTTGTTCTCCCCTAGAATATAAATTACAGTGAGAGTAGGAATCTTTTTGATCTTGCTCACAGATTACATCAAGCATCTAAGACAGTGTGTGGCACATGATACTCAACATTTTTTGAATGAATGAATGAAGTAGTATTTTGAAATTTTCTGTATAGTTCATTGTGACTTTTGGTGTTTTTAACTCATTGTTACTGGCAGCTAAGTGTAAAGCATGCATTTGATATTATTGATAGTAAGGTGCATGTGTATTGAGACTGACAGACCCCTGGAAATGCAGTTGAGGCATCTTGGCACGGTTAGAGAGAGGAAGCAAAGGCAGCCTATGGAACACAGATGCCAGGCGTAGACCTTGGAGGAAAAGTTTGGCGACTGTGAGATGAATGTGCAGCAAATAATTAAGTGCATTATTAGTTACTATTATTATTCTTGGTTTCTAGACCACTTTGGTAGGGCAAGATGTGAAATTGGTTTGGTTCTAGCTCCCTCTGTAGAAGTCTTTCACAAGAAATAGAAGAGTGGCATGCTTCTTCCAGAAATCATCAATGTGTTTAAGTACATTGATACCACCAGAAAGAAAAGTATAGATACATTTTTATTACAAATGTCACTTATTTAAGAGGGCAGCCAGTGGGCAGTTCATAGCCCTGGGAGTTCAGAAACAGTTTATAATAACTTTGATCTTGTTGGAGAGCTTTGGTCCCTTGGAATGTTGTTTGGTTGACTCCACTAAGGAAAACCAACTAAAGTTGATGCTTCACTTTTCCCCATCTGAACCAGTTGGTTTCCCCAGGTCATGGCTTGTTGACTACCGAATTGCACCTCATCTCACATATAACTCCAGATACATAACTTTGATCTTTAGTATGGGAATCATAGTGGAGTCAACCATGGAGTAAAGTGTGGAATCTGGTGTTTTGACCCACAAAACTTGTGTGTTTAGGAGTTGTAGTGTTTCTGGAGTGTGGTTAGAATACCTTAAAAATTAGTACGGGATATGGCCAAATAAGTGAACTAGTGTTAGCTGCTTCAAGTTAAATTTAGGCTTCAGGTCCCTCTTAGCTGTGGTAATCCTAAGTTCTTTCTGGTAACAAGTGGAGTTTTTGCCTACTTCTTTCTTATTCTTCCCATCTAATTCTGTGTGAGTTTTCTTTTCTAACACAGTAACCAGAATTGGGAGAGTGCATTAATGAAGCTGTGGTGTGTTTTTTGGGCCCTGTATGCTGTTAAAATATTTAGCACCCGCTAAGACTGACTTTTCTAATGGTTCTCAAAGCTATGAAAGTTCAGAAAGTGGCACTTTTATAGTGGACCCTCTTTCTCCAGACCGATTCCCCAGTGACTGAGGGAGGGCATAAACTAGAGCTTTCACCCCAAGTGTGAGAGCAAGGGTTAGAACATAACATAGATAATTTATGTTGGTCCTGCTTCCATTTCCTCAATTTATTACTGAGCACAACTGAGGTGGGGACTTTACAGGTTTTGATTCTTTAAAGCAGTGAGCTGGCTTGCAAACCTATAGGAAGTACATATAATCTTCTTCTATCTCTGATTCAATTTTTTTTCCCAGCAGAAATTGTCAGTTAGGAATATTTTTACATGAAGATTTCTTTCATAATTTTAATGGCTGTTGAGGAGGGCAGAAATATTCCTTTTGCTTTGTTCTGCGTAAAAAGCAGACTTTGTGGATGGGTCTTGCCATCTATTGCAGTGATTTTATGGTAGTGGGAGTCACCTTGATTTTCCTTTTACAAGTAATAGGAAACAGCTCATAGTTCTAAGGGAAACTAGCACAAGGTTTAGGGTTTGCTGTGGGGCTAGCTGGGGGCAGGCAGGAGAAAATGAATGTTGATGAGTGAGCTGTTCTGGTTGCCTCAGCCCACCAGGTGAAGTCAGGGTGAGCCCAGAGGCCACAGTGGGCTAAAAAATACCTTGTCTGTCTGTCTGTCTTTCCATGAAGATTGCTTTTGGAAGAATGTCATGAAGAATGTCATCATTCTGCTTAAAGAACTCTAATTTGGCTAAGATCATGGATTTGGAGCCAGACTTCTTGGGTTTTGCCCTTCCTAGTGGAAAGATAAGGCCTCAGTTTCATTGCATGTAGAAAGGGGATAATAGTAGGACCTTTGTCACGGGGCTGCCATGGGCTTTATTTTTTTTTTAAAGATTTTATTTATTTATTCATTTATCCCCCCCTTGCTGCTTGTGCTCGCTGGGGTCAGCTAACCACGCGTGGGGGCAGGCTTGCCTTCACCAGGAGGCCCCGGGAACCGAACCCAGGGCCTCCCATATGGTAAATGGGAGCCCTACTGATTGAGCCACAGCCCCTTCCCTGCCATGGGCTTTAAATGAGTGTATGTCTAGAATGGAGCCTTGTAGATGCTCTAAGTATTAGTGGTTGTATTGTTGTCAGTTTTTTAAATATTTAGAAACAATACTTTGTTGCAGCATTTAATTTGATTCTGTCAATTTAGCAATAGAATTTTTTTTTTTAGACAGAAATAATTTCTTCCACCTCTTTGTGAAATCCCCTTGAGGAGGGGGAGGAAACCTTAGCTCTCACAACCAGTTCAAAGGTAGTGATATCTGTAAACCATAGACAATGTTAACATTTCAGTTTCTTTCTCCTTTACATGAAAATGCAAAGTCTCACTTAGGATAATAGGTTGACCTCTGAGGTTGTTATGGTTTGGTATAACTTTGGGAGTCAATTAAAAGTGATGCATAGAATTGCAGGTAAAGTCACACTTTTGTTTGAAATCTGAGGTTTTCTGCAAACATTGTGGTAAGAGTAATTTCCCCCAAAACTCCCTAGGAAATTTTTACCTTTTACTTCACTAAACCTGGAGTTTTGCTGCTTGAGCTTAAAGTTTTTGTTCTGTTTATGTGATCGGTAAGGGTGAGGCTTTTAAAAGGTGCCCTGAGGGCTTATCATGCCATTAATGGGCCCATAATCCCAACCAGAAGATGCCCTTTCAACCCCTGAAGTGTTGGATTTGGAATACATTTTTGGGGTGTTTGAATCCATTTCTCTTGGTGAGAATTTCTACTCCCAGAGTAGGCTGTGGCTGCCTGGGTAGTTCTTTTTGCCTTTGTCCTCTCCTTCCCCCCCACCAGGCTTCATCCCCCAGAGCCTGTGCCCTGGGGGTGTGTTCATTATTTAGGGCCCTGCACAAAGCAGCTGAAGGCAGGAGTGGGAAACCACCTCTGTCAGGGGTGTGTGTTCAGAACCATTCCTGCTTCAGGGCCCAACTCCTGCCCCTTTTGTTGCTGGTTGCTGGCTGGCTGGTGCTGGGAGTCCTAGCCCATGAGGTGAGTATGGTGGGGGGCGGAGGTAGGGGCCAGGCTGTTTTCTCTTGTGCTGTGGAGGTTTGCTCATGTTACTGGGCCTTGAGAAGGCTCCAAAAAAAGTGAACATGACAGCTGTGAGAATAAAAATGATTAAACAGATCTTGCTCTGCCTGTGTGTTTAAACTTCAAAGAAAAAGCTGAAATGCAGGAAAGGCTGGAGGACAAATGGATATAGCTGGCGTATGAGGATGAAAAGTTGAGGGGAGAAGGAAAGCAAAGGCCCATTAGCCCTTTCTTTTCCAGAGGAGAGAAGAGCTGTGCCCGGTGCCATGCGTGGCTGGGGGGGGGGGTGTCATCTCCTGGCGTTGTCTCCACAGCGGTGCATTCTACCAGGCCCGAAGGGAAGAGCAGCTGTGCCCCGAGGCATTAAAGGCAGCAGGGTTTCGTGAGGATACCTGGAGTGTGTTTCATTTTCCCTTTGTTGCCCTCCCGGGCTGCGGAATAGAAGCAGCCTGGGAGCCACATGCTCCTGAAGGACTGCTCTCCATGACATGCTCCCGGGGGCCCCCACGCCCTTTAATCAAAGGGCGTTTGTGAGGAGCATCATCGGTGGCTGGTCTCATTCTCTGGTGTGACCAGGCCGGGGCTGGCTTGCCTCATTAGAAAATAGTTTTTTGGAGCAGAGACACCAAGGGGTGGGAAAGGTAACAAAAACCTCTTGGGAGCCCCGGATTGCTCAGGATGTTATAAACAGTAAGTGCTGCCTTTGATCTTGGAGGGTGGTGTGGGGTAGACTAGAAAGGAGAGGCGGGCGTGATGGTTGCTGAGAAGAGAGCTGGAGCCAGACAACCATAATGGCTCGTCCAAAGGCTGCTGTGAATCCCAGTGGCAAAAAGCTCTGTGCTTCCCACTAATTTCTGTTTTCTTTGCTGTGGTTGGCTTTATTAAAAGGGCATAAGGAAGCAGCCTAGACATTCAGTTCCAATCAGATTTCTGGGCTGGGGGGGCGGGCAGGGAGAGAATCAGGTCTTTGGTGGTTTCAGAGAAAGCAGATAACTGCCTCCTTCACCTGCTTGGGGGAGGACGGACACACACACACACACACACACACACACACACACAAGGCCTTAAAGGATACCAGGGCCTGGAACATTCTAAAGCATCAAAGGCATTCATGAGAGACTAATAGATATTTCATTCTGTTTGGAAACATGGGAAGGTTTTATGTTAGTAGCCCAATGAAGTACTGCCTTAAACGTTTTAAATGGTGGCTTTGACTGTCACTGTGCCTTGTGTAGCCTTCCCTTCTGCATGGTTCTGCTCTTGCCCTTACGTGTATGATACACATTCTGAAAAAAAAAAAGATTGTACTCCAGGGAGAAGGAGGAGAAGTGTAACCTGTGGTTGGCCCTTTAACTTTCTATGATGAAAAACTCCCTAATCAACGGTTGCAAATTATGTAAATGTGATGCAATAATCAGGCTTCTTGCTTCACTGCATCATTTACCTTTTGATTTCAGAGAAGTTCAGCCCCTTGACTTTTTTTGTGTGTGTGGTAAAATGTATACACATAACATTTCCCATTTTAAGGCCCCTGGGCTCTTTTTTTGTTTGTTTTTGAACTGGACCTCAGCTCTGAGAAATTTCAGTCATACCGTACTTAGAGACTGCATCTATGTAAATACAAGGTCATAATTTTAAGTAGACATAACTATTATTAGAATGTGGTTAATTTGAGTGCACCAGTTTCTTCCATTTGTTTGTTTTTCAGTGTGTTTTGAAAACTAAAACTTCAGCATGGTTAGTTGATAGCTTTTCTGATTCCTGTTGATCAGTATACAGTTGAAAGCATAGTGGAAGAAACTGTGGTTGTGGGAGCTTGTGAACACAAAAAGTGCATTGGTGTTTTAATTTTCCCCACAATTCCAAAGACTTAATATTTAATTTATTTTTTTTTCTTCTTCTTTTTTTTTTTGATTTATTTTTATTTTTATTTTTTATTTTTTAACTGGGAGGTGTCCCGGGTATCGAACCTGGGTCCCTCCATATGGGAGACGTACGCCCAACCATTTGAGCCACATCCATCCCCCTTAATATTTAATTTAGACTCAAGTAAAGTCTTGGTTATATGCCAGTATTGCAAGATGGATTAGCGCTGTTTGTTTCCACTATGACCAACTTAGGAGGAAGGAGAAAAATCTTGTATTTAATTAGGCAGGTCACAGAATGTAGTGGGGAGAATAAGGAAATAAGCTTTAAGAAACTGTCCTTGTACTTTATACTAATATAGATCGGATTGGTAGCTTGGGAGGGCCTATCACGTGTGTGGGTTGAAGTCAAAGGTAAAATTTTTATTTATTTATTCATTTATCCCCCCCTTGCTGCTTGTGCTCGCTGGGTCAGCCAACCACGCCATGCCGGCGGGCTTGCCTTCACCAGGAGGCCCCGGGAACCGAACCCGGGGCCTCCCATATGGTAAACGGGAGCCCTACTGATTGAGCCACAGCCGCTTCCCGAAAGGTAAAATGTTGACTGTTATGAAAAGGCTACATAAATGTGATTTGGAGGTTGTTTTGAAAGCTACTGTATTTTATACTCATCTGGTATTTATTACAATGCGGTTCCTAAATAAGATGAAATTGTATAGCTAATGACATAAAATATTTCCTCCTTATCTAATCAGGAATCTTTCTTGAGCAGCTAGATTAGATGTTATTCAGGAAAGATAATATAGGAAATAATTACCTACTGTATTTCATTTGTGGAATTTACCATATGATCTCTAACTTAAATATTGAATATGAAAATAAAATCAGTAAGAGCAGTCCGTAGTAGTTTCTGTCAGTGGCCCACAGGAGCATATTCTGTTTTTTTTTTTTTTTTTTTTTTTTTTTTTTTTAATATTTGCAGTTTGGGTAATTTTATGGTCTTGGTGCTTTTGTCCGTCTTGTTTGGAATTGTAGTTTTTTTAATTGGTGGTGGGGGGTGGCAGTAGATATCATTCATTCAAGAAATATTGACTGTATAAGGCAGTGTATTGGGCACTGAATGCATGTTGTGACAAGATTAAAAATGTTAGCCTTATCAATTGTAAAGGCCTGGCTCCATGCCAATTTATTTATTATGTTGAGTTTTAATATTATCAGCCACCTTGTTGTAAGGATAAAGGGGCATGCCATATTTTATGCCAAGAACGAAATCATGAAATTAACTCTATTAATAGTTACTTGTATATTGTCCACTTGTAGATTAACTGGGACTAATTACATTCACATGGGAGCTCAGACTATTAATGATGGTACACATTTCATTAACATGAAACTGCATCGTTAGAGCCATGCAATTCAGGCAGTGTTTGAGCAGGAAATATTTAACAGGTTTGAAAGCCCCTTTGGTTGGGTCTTGAAACATATGGTTTGTAACTTTATATTATTTCTGCTCTGTTTTTTGTATTTAAGTACTGTTGGCAGTAAAATCAAGATGTCTGTTCAGAACCAAAGAATGATTGCTGAGGTACTTATTTGTTTCATAACTTGTCAGTGTGTCTCATATATTTCTAACATACCCAGGTATATATATATGTGCACATATGTGCATGTATGTGCATGCGCATGTGAATACCTCTTGCTCTACTCTTCTTTGGGTCAATGACTAAAGAAGATTAAAAACTACCAAAGAACAAAAGAAAATTCTTTCCTTGAAGATGTGAGAAGTTAGGATGTAGAGTAAGAATATAAATCTAATTTTATATTTGGAAGAATTCTTAATATCTATTAAAATTGGTGCCTAGGGACTGATGGGAGGGTGGGAAATCCCCAAAGCTCCTGATGAGAGTAGAATTAAAAAATGTAATGCAAACAAACAAAAAAGCAGATATAACGAAAACCCCGTTGGACCTCAGTTTACAAGGAACAGTAAGAAGAATAAGGGGAAGGTACACGAACATCCATTATGTGAAAAAGTGATTCTGGTGCTTCTGCCTGGTTATAGAACAGGGACCCAGATTTTAAAAGCTATGTTCCTTACGCTGTAGACTAATTTATTACTCATTTGCAGCTGCCCACGAACTGTTTTACTACCTAGTGTATTTGCCCTGTCCACAAGAAAGAAGCTCAGGACAGCCTGGGTGTGGGTGTGTGCTTGAAGAACATTCTTCTTCTCTCTGACTCCTTTCCCTTCTTATAAAGAGGTCTTACTACATAGTCTTATTTAGGATTAAATCCCAGGACAAAATGTCTGGAACGGTGTCTTTCAGGGATCTCTTGAAGGCCACATCCTGGGCATTATTTTCATCCCGTGGTCAGGTAGCATCTGCATTAAGCCACTGGCTGAACCCGATTTAAACCTTCTCTAAGTCATTTAAGCCAAAAGTAGCAAATTAGGGAGCCAGCTGCCCATCTTGTAGTGCTCCTTTGTGTGAGGTATCTGTAAACCTGGGGCCGGTGGCGGTTGCGGGGAGAGATCTCAGGATTGAGAAAATGAAGTGATTTCTTAGCTACGTTCAGATTGTCTTCAAACAAATGAAAACTTTGCTTTGAATTCCAGAATATCAGCCATAACCATAATATAACAGCATACTCTTAAACCAGAGAGAGAAAAAAGGCCAAGCTGTTCTGAATTATGCGGTTCATTGGAGATTTGACTTGGTTGTTGTGGCAGGCTCATTGTAGTAATGCAGTTAAATCAAGGGCTAAGGTAATAAGCACCAGGCCTGTAGGTTCCTTTTCCCCACAACCAACTGTGGCTACACGTTTTCCAGTAGAATCCTCTTTGCCGTTTTCCTTTCCTGCTTCTTGGGGCAGTGGTGAGGAACCTCTTAGATCTGTGTGGGTGGTGGTCTTTTGCCTGCTACACAGGCAGGCTTCTCCTCGTTTTCCAAATGTATTTCTCCTGGGTGGCTTTCTGCATCCACTAAGCATATCTGATTTGTGTAGCAATAACTTATTGTGTTTCTTTCTCTTTCTCGCAGTCACAGGAGTGAGCTGGTGTGTGTGGGGGCGGTGTGTGGGGTGACTTGTCTAAGCCTACCTGCAGCTCCAGGGGAATCCTGTCCTCCTGCAGTGACCCCCAGTTTTTGGAGGTTTGTGGTATATCTCCACTACCCTTGAAGGGTGAAACCAGGGGAGCTTTTTCCATCAAAGACCTTGCCTTTCCTGCTTTCCTCTTGATGTCATGCTTCTTTCTTTTCGTCCTGCACTTGAGGGCTCACAGGTAGTAGCCATTAGCCATATATAAGCACTTGAAGCATTTCTGGTCCTAATTGAGATTTGCTCTAAGTGTAAAATACACACTGAATTTCAAAGACTTACTATCAAGAAAAAGTTCAATAACTCATTAATATTCTTATGATGTATTTAAATGATATTTTAGATATGAGCTAATTAAAATATATTATTAAAAATTAATTTCACCTGCTTTTAAAAATTTTAAGGCGCCACTTAGAACATTTTAAATTACATGTGTGGCTTGCATTCTATTTTTGTTGGGCCTTGCTGGTTTACAGTGCACAAAGATTTTGGGCAAACCTGTGTGCCCTCAGTCAGGTGGATTTGCCTATTTTAGGTGTTATAGCTCTATGAATTGT
This sequence comes from Tolypeutes matacus, assembly GCA_026826555.1. Lineage (NCBI taxonomy): Eukaryota > Metazoa > Chordata > Mammalia > Cingulata > Chlamyphoridae > Tolypeutes > Tolypeutes matacus. The sequence goes on along the minus strand of JAKSZT010054399.1, from coordinate 2,262,809 downwards.
GGTAAATGCACACAGTCATGTAACTACCAGCACAATGAAGATACCCAGCAGTTTACCCTAAAAAGTTGTCTTGTGCCCCTTGGTCCTTAAACCCCTCATCTTCTCCTAGATCTTGGCGACTGCTGATCTGTTTTCCAGACTTCCTATGATGTTCATCATGAAGTATGTAGCCTTTTGAGAAGGAATTCTTTCATGTATGATGATTGTATTTGAGATTCATCCATGTTTTGTGTTTACTCATAGTTCATTCCTCTTTATTGCTAAGTAGTATATATTTCATTTTATGGATGAACCGAAGTTTATTTCAGCTGATGGACATTTGGGTTGTTTCTACTTCTTGATAATTATGAATAAAGCAGCTCTAAGCATTTCTGGTTATGGTTGCCATTGCTAGTTCATGTGGTAAGTATATGTTTTAGTCACTTAGAAACTGCCGAAGTGATTTCCAGCATGGCTGGACAGTTGGCATTCCACCATTAATGTATGAGAGACTTGGTCTTGTTATTTTTAAATTTTAGCCATTTAAATGTTTAATTGAGCCATTTTTATAGGTGTGAATAGAATCTCACTGTGGTTTTAAGTTGTATTTTCCTAATGACTAATGATGTTGAGCAAGTTTTCATGTGTTTATTTACCCATTTATGAATTGGGTTTGCTTTCTTATTATTGAGGTTTGAGAGTTCTTTAATATATTCTGGATACCTGCCCTTTATCAGATAGGTGTTTTGCAAATATACTCTGTTATTTGAGGAATGGACATTTTTAATTTTGACCATCAAAAATATTTTTGATCCATCCTTTAAAAAAAAATAAGATGCTATTTAAAAATTATTAGTTTTTATTTAAAAATTTTTATGTCCCCCATGGCCCTTGTCTGTCTGCTCCTCTTCCTCAGGAGGCACCGGGAACTGAACCCGGGACCTCCCATGTGGGAGGCAGGTGCCCAATTCATCCTTTTTATGTCCTAAGAATTCTTTGCCTAACACTTGATCCACAAGGGTTTTTCAACCATGCTTCCTCTAGGAGTTTTATGTTTTAGGTTATACATTTAGGTTGTGATCACTTTGGAATTAGTTTGTGTTTAGTGCAAAGTATGGGTCAAAGTTGATTGGGGGAGGGCGGTTGGCAATGAATGTCCCTGTAAAAAATATAATTCTAAAAGTAAACCATGTTCTTGTCAAAGAATTTCCACAGTACAGATGGGAATAAAACATTAATTTGTACTCCACCCCTCCTACCCTAACTTGTCCAATCCTTCTTTCTGGAGGAAGTTTTTCTACAGATTTGTGTGTGAGTATAATTTCTACTTTCCTGTTTTTTTTAAAGATTTTTATTTATTTATTCACTTATCCCCCCCTTGCTGCTTGTGCTCGCTGGGTCAGCTAACCACGCCGTGCGGGCGGGCTTGCCTTCACCAGGAGGCCCCGGGAACCGAACCCGGGGCCTCCCATATGGTAAACGGGAGCCCTACTGATTGAGCCACAGCCACTTCCCTCTACTTTCCTATTAAAATGAGGGTTTCACCACAGTTTTGTAATTTGCTTTTTTTCAATTAATATACAGCAGCCCTCTTAATCTGTTTGGTTACATTCCAAAGGTTGTAACAGAAGCACTTGCAAAAACAGAAGCTCATTGCAAATGATTACAACTGCTACCTGTGGCTGTTTGAGGAGTAGCCGGGCCTCCTCTCTGACCTTTCAGAACTTTCTTAAGTTCTCTTCCTACTAGTACCTTCCCTTGCTTCCTTTTCAAACATAATTTTTCTTTCTATTATTATTATTTTTAAATAAGAAAAAACAAATCCTCTTTTTTTTTCAAGGGTAGTTGACTTTGAGCTGAACTAAGATATTTTGGATTGATACCCATTATTTTTGTACATACACCCTTATACACACCCAACTGAAACAAATTTCATGAACCTTACTGTATTACTATACATGATGTGTTCTGATCTATCCTATTTTTTCCCTACTTAATTTCAAAGAAAATTGCTTGTCTCTAGACCCAGTAAATTGATATATTAGGTTTCAACAGTCTTGAAAACAGTGCATCTCGAATGGTGACAGCTCTTCTTGAATTTATGTATGTGACTGTTTAAGGGGAAATTTATTCCACTAATAAGCACACAGAGGCCTTTCCTTCATTATGGTGCTTTGTGCAGGGGGCATTTAAACCTCATTTCACCCCACAATAAATGGGGGCAGAAGGAAGGTCCTGGTGTCAGCAATTTAAGGAAATTCTGGCTTTTCCTACAGACTTTTTCTTTGATCTCAGTGGTTCTGCAAGTTTGTCCATAGATTTGGGGGTTCTCAGAGACCCTCACGGTTTGCAAGATCAAAACTACTATTATAATAATGACAGTATTTTCCTCTTTTACTCTTATTCTTTCCCCACTGTACACTGGTGCTTTCCAGATATTTGGTGTGTTATATCACATCAAAATTGAATTCAGTTATGAGAATCCAACTGGCTTCTACGGATTTGGAAAAAGGGAAAACAGTGCCACTTTTCTCACTAAACATTTTGATTTGGAAAATGTTATTTTCATTATGTGTTTTTGTTAACATATAACTGTTTTATTAAAGATTATCTTTTAATTTCTAGTGTGATGATCTTGTGTCGTATATAGAGACATTTAACCCATGTTCGAACCCATGCAAATAACGGCTCTCTAGAGTCACTCAATAAGAGTTCATAGTGGTCCTGTTTGAGGCTCCCTTCTCTGCCTACATGTTCTGTAGATGAAAAGCATTTTTCTAGAGGACTACTCCTTTTTTCTTTGTTAGCTTCTAGTAACTCCCCTATATACCCCTTCTTTCACCTCTTGGATCGCTATGAAGCAAATCCCGTATGCCATATCATTTATTCCATAAGCATTTCTGTATTACTCTTTAAAAAAGGAGGATTTGATTTTAAAGAAAACATACCCATTAATCTGATGGCATAAGTTTCTTAGTATCATTGTTCAAATTTCTCCTATTATCTTTTTCTCAGTTTTTAAAAAAAGATCCATTTAAAATAAGATTCTTACTTTGAGATTGGTTAATGTTTTTAAGTTTATTTTCAATTTTATTTTTGTAATTTGTTCAAGAATCAGGGTTTGTCCTGTGTGGCACAACTCTTGAGCCTGCAGGTATGGTGTTGCCAGCAGAATTGGGGGGAGACCTAAAACATTGTTGCTGGGAGTTTGCTTTGGGGATAGACTAGCCTTGGTTAATTTTTTATCTCTTTCTTTAGGCTCCAGTGACTGGGCTCCATATTTGACTCCCTTGTCAGTCCCTGTCAGTCCCTTCCCTGCGGTTTTCCAGGGCACTGATCTGGGGTTTAATATTGTTCAAATGAAAACTGGAAACTTCTGCAAGGTCCTTACCTTTTTGGGTCCGTGAGTACTGTTGCACATGGGTGTGTCAGTGATTGAGAAGTGCAGAAGTGAGGTCATAGGAGTGAGAGCTGATGGTGGAACCTTAGGGAGGTGTGAAGTGAGTGCGGGCTGAATCCATTTGCTACCCATTTCCTGTCCATTGTCCATTCTGGAAGCTGGATGGCCTGTGATGCTTGGGAGCAGGGGTGGGATGGAGAAAATAGTGAGGGGAAGGCAAGCGTTCACAATGACAGTGGCAGGCTCTTGTGTAAACGGAGCCCATAGCACCCTTTTGGGGTTGAAACAGCAGAACTGTAGAAAGTTTTGTTTTAGGCAGTTTTTACAAAAAACATAAATTCAAAGATGAGATTATTGCACTTGCACATGAACTGGGCTTAAATGAGGTTTCTACCCTTTTTATTTTTTACATTTTCATCCTTCATGTCACTCTCTTTGTGAAGTCTTCTTCATCCCCCAACTAGAGGGGAATCTCTTGGATCGCTATGATCCAAGAATAATGAACTTTATTCTCATTTTTTCCACACCAGTCAGACAGGCTCGTAACTGTTTATTGTCAGAGATGCTTTCCTCCTGGTCCTCCCTGGCCTCGTGATCCATCCCGTTAGTGAATCGCTAGTGAGTATTTATAACACACCTCGCACTTATATCTGATCAGTAAATGTTGGTTGATTGAAAGAATTATCTATCAATGAGTCCACGAAGGGAAACATGCCAGGAGTCAGTTAGGGGTCACCTTCCTGCCACACCCCAGGGAGGGCATGTTAGCATTTTCTGCACCTTGTAGGTCCCAAAAAAAGGCTGGAATATACTAGTCTTACAATGTCCTGAGGTCTAAAGACTTCCACCAAGACACCTGAATGGAATTCAGATGGGTTATAGAACTCAAAGCAGCTTCTCCAAAACTCATCAGTAGTCTCTTAAACTTGTCAGTAATGCTACCTTAATAGCTCTTATTTACTGACCACCTACTAGGTACCTGGCACTGTGTGAGATGGGCTTTTCATGTGTTATTTCCAGTTCTTGAAACAATTGTTTACAGCTGCTGTTTCTCCTGTTCTGCCACCTTCTGTCTGTAGGAATTGGGCAAGTTACTAGAAGCAATGCGGTAAAATGAGGGTTACCAGTAAGATGTCCTACTTAACGTTGCTGGAAGGGTTCACTGTTGCTGCATGTACAGGGCTCAGGACATAGCTAACAGTTATTGAATACTTACCTTGTGATTGTTACAGAGGAAGAAGTTCAGGCACGTTCCCTAGAGTCATAGAGCTAGGATGTGTTGAAGCCATACTCCAAATGTCAGAGTACATACAGAGTCAGAAAGAGCTAGTGAGTGTGTGTGTGTGTGTGTGTGTGTGGCCCAGGCAAGGGATTCAAATAGTCAAGAAGGTCCCCTCTCCTTTGTAAAATTCATAGCAACGTCATTGGCAGCAGGGCAGTACCTGTTAACGCAAGGTGGGGAAATGTGCCTGGGGATTGGGTGCTGTAGAGAAGTTGGGGCGATTGCTGCCTGAAAGTCCTGCTACTGGAAGCTTCATTGGCAGGTTTGTAAATTGATAAACCCCTTTCCATGGGATCTCTGCCCACGGAGACCCAGCTGGGATGGGCATGGAGGCACACCCCTTGTTCCCTTGTTTGTGCAGCCGGGGCACAGCGGTCAGCAGGGCAGGGCGGGAAGTGGGTGTCCACCAGGCCCCCGCTGCAGCATCCTCGGACATGCTTCTCCCTCATCTTTCCCTTGGGATCGCTGGAGTGTCTGCACACCCATTGTAAGCCCATCGGCCCAGAGAACAAACTAGGTCAGAGTTTAGGAACCCAAAGAAACTGTTGGTTTTTTAATATAATGAGACAGAAACAGATGTATTTTTAATATTTTTGTCTGTGTTGTTTTGCTTTCTCCTTAGTTCCAGTTCCCTCCTACCCATAAAATTTACCATCCCTTAGGACTCTGGCCTTGGATTCTTTTGCTCCTCGGTTGTGGTTAGTTCTGTGAGGTGGGGAGGAGTGGGTGGCTGGGATTCTAGGAGGGGTGGGAGTGGGGAGGGCATGATCGTGGCAATGTGCTGAAATGAGCTCACCTCTGCTCTAGGTCTGCGACTGCACCCCGCAGGAAGAGTGCATGTCTATACTGGACTGTTTGATGACCTCTTTTACTGTCCCCCTGCCCACTGAGGGTCCCTTTCGTGAACAAGAGCTTTCATCTTTAAGACGCAGGTTAACCTGCACACACTTTGTCTAGTCTGTGAAGGTCAGACGGCTATTTGCCTTTTGTCTTCCCATTTCCAGAAGGATGTCAGCACTCTTGTGCTCTAAAGGCAAAGTTAGGAGTCTTAGAGTTTTAAGACGTCGTCTTCATTTCTCTACTCATGAAAATGCCCTTATCCTCTTTGTGGGGAGGAAAACAAAGCCCATGAGTCTATATTAGGTCACAAATATTGTCTATATTTTTGCAAAACTCATAGAATTTTGGCAGAGTTTTGTGTTCTTTCAAAAGTCAAGATGCTCTGCATTCTTATGATTTGAAAAGCTTGCGTTATTTATTTCTTTATGTGTACAGCTCAGTGCTAAACAGGGAACAAGATATTCGACATAAGCTTGCATTCACTTCATTTTTCACTCAGTTTTTACTGTAATTGAATGTGGCATTCATTTAAAGAATGAGCTGTGATGTGCTGTGGTCATGACCTAGGCAAAAGGACATAGATGCTCTCTGGGAGTGAATTGTGGTGAGAATGATGTCTTCCCCTTTCCTCTTTGATTTCACAAGTGAGGCTGTAACTTTAAAAGAAACTGTAGGGGCTGTTCCCCAGGTTATTCACAAAATGAGTCTTTGTCTGCTTTTTCATTCACCATCTGGTTACAAAGCTAAATTGGAATCGTGCTTGTTTTAATTATTTTCTACTTGTGTGGCCAGGAGGTTATTTGGCCTAGTGAGGTTATACTACATAAGCTCGTGCTCTCATTAATACCACGGCGTCCACATCCTGCCCCGGCGCCGGAATGGTTAAGTTGATCCACTTGTGTGGCCAGCACTTGATACAACACAGTGGTCACGACTTAAAATGACTGACTTAAAATTACCGGAGGAAATCTGGTGTCAGTGGGTGGGTTCCCCCCTTTTTTCATTTTAATCTCCAATAATGGTAATTGTTAAAATGCATTTTTGTTCCAGCAGAAATAAGATTATAGATGATCTAGGTTGGCAAATTTAGATTAGTGCACATTGTTTATTAAAGGGATGATGTATATTACAAAAACAGTATCAGAAAGAATTCAAAACAATTACATTTTGAACATTTCCCAGCATGATTAATAAAAATAATGTGATCAGAAATGTCTTAGTTCAGTCATTTTTAGTGAATCAACCAAAAGATGCCAGCATTGCAAAGAGGTATTGTTTAATATGTAAGAAATTGGCATCAAGAGCCTTCAGAAACTATGTTGGGTATTGGGTGTGTTTTTAAAAACGGCTCCCTCAAGCCTCCATTTTCCTGACTTTAAGAGCTAAGTACTTCAAAGTGGTCAGTGCTTTTTTAAAAAAAGTGACTTTATTCAAGTTCTGTGAAATATTGCCAGCTGTTGCAATAATAGTTTCTTAAGATAGTCTTATAAGTGGTGAGAAAATAGTCAGTGTCTTGTGAAATGAGCAGTAGTTCTGGAACACTTCTCCTCCTCCTCTCCCCACTTAAGCAAAACAAATGTGTAGGGGGACAGTGGGAAAGGAAAGCAAAAAGAGCCCCCACCCCAAATTACATTACCCAAACTTGTCCTTTTGAGCAGCATTTAAGGAAACTTTGCTGTCCTTTTGAGCAGCATTTAAGGAAACTTTACTAGCGATTGTACCGTCCTCTGTGTGACTTGGGAGTGTGCCTGCTAAGGTAGTCCATTATGAATACATGCATAGGAACCAGAGAAGTTGCCAGGCTAAAAACCAGTACTCCAGCTTACACATGTGCAGTGCTGGAGTGTAGGAGGAGGAAGAAGGTGCGAGGATTAAGTGGGTTAGGATAAAGTAACTTCAAATAAAGCAGAAACTAGTTCATTGATATTTTATTGATCTTTTACAGGAGGGGTCAAATAGTTATTTCAGTAAAATTAACAATTTGGCTCATTTATTATTTGAATAATAATTCAATAGTTCAGACATGCCACCCAATTCTTCCTTCCCCATTTTATGAATTAGAATACACTATGTGGGAAGTGGCTGTGGCTCAATCAGTGGGGCTCCCGTTTACCATATGGGAGGCCCCGGGTTCGGTTCCCGGGGCCTCCTGGTGAAGGCAGGCCCGCCCGCACGGCGTGGTTAGCTGACCCAGCGAGTGCAAGCAGCAGGGGGGGGATGAATGAATGAATAAATAAAATCTTAAGAAAAAACACTATGTATTAGTGTTAATGTAAGACTGGCAAGTCTTTATTTAAAAATCAAGTCTTTATTTCTTATTAAATGGGCAATTCTTTGAAAACAGCACCATGTAAAACAGTTTTATGTGAAAAGAACAAAGTGTAACAACTGTCCCCACAGTTACCCATAACTATACTTGTAAAGGAATATTTGTTATAGTGACAAAAGCCTGCACTTTGGTTCCAGGAGAAGAGAACGAGACCTTTAAGAAAAGAATTTGGTTTGGCGCTTTGGTTAATGCTTCTTAAGTGCAGTTAGTCTTCCTGGTCTCATGGCGGTTTGACAGGCCTAATAAGTTGTAGATAGACTTGAGGGCTTCTGGTGTGGTTTTGCACTGCAAAAACAAACAAAAACACAAATTGAGATAATAGTGTAGTCAGTGTATATATCCTTCTCTTTTTCTGTTTTCTTGTTTTCCTTGAGAATTTTCTTCCTGATTTTCTTGAGCTTCTTCCCACTAAAAAAAAAAATTATTGAGATATAATTCACATATCATAAAATCCACCCTTTTAAAGTATACAATTCAGCAGGTTTTAGTATATTTATAGAGTTCTCCAACTACCACCATCTAATTTCAGGACATTTTCATCACCTCAAAAAGAAACTCCATACCCATTACCAGTCATTCCCCTTCCCAGCTTTCCCCTATTCCTTGGCATCCGCTAATCTATGCTCTGTCTCTTTGGATTTGTCTATTCTGGGCATTTCATACAAATGGAATATACAATTTGTGGCCATTTGTATCTGGTGTCATTCCCTAGCATAATATTTGCAAGAGTCATACATATTTGGCATACTTTTTTTCTTTCTTTCTTAGAGAGGTTGTGAGTTTACAGAATAATCATGCATAAAATACAGGATTCCCATATAACACCTTGCATTGGTTGGTATGGAACATTGGTTACAATTGATGATTAATTGTACTACTAAAGTCCATGGTTTAATTTAGGGTTCACTGTGTGGTGTAGTTCCATGTATTTTTTAAAAAAATTATTCTCTTACCATTTACACAATCTGACATTTCCCCTTTAAATCATATTCAGATATAGATTTCAGTTCTGTTAATTGCATTCACAATGTTGCACAAGCATCACGACCACCCTTTACCAAATAGGAACCCCATACATTTTAAGCCTTAACTTCCCATTTCCTGTACTGGCCTTGTCCCCTGGTAACCTGTATTCTAAGTTGCTTATTCTAATAATTCATATCAGTGAGTTCATACAATATTTGTCCTTAATTTTAAAAGATTTATTTATCCCCTTTCTCCCCCTTGTTGTTTTTGCGCTCACTGTTTTGCTCTCTATGTCCATTCACTGTGTGCTCTCTGTGTCTGTTTGTCTTTTCTTCTTTAGGATGCACTGGGAACTGATCCTGGGACCTTGGATGTGGGAGAGAGGCACTCAGTTGCTTGAGCTACCTCAGCTCCCTGGTTTGTTGTGTCTCTCCTCTTTGTCTCTTTTTGTTGCACCAGCTCTCCACACGGGCCAGCTTTCCACTCCGGCCAGCTCACTTTCACCAGGAGACTCCAGAAAACGTACTCGGGAGCTCCTATATGGTAGAGGGGATCCCAATCGCTTGAGCCACATCAGCATCCCATATTTGTCCTTTTATGTCTGCCTTATTTCACTCTACATGATGTCTTCATGGTTCATCCATGTTGTCGCATGTATCAGGACTTCATTCCTTTTTTTGTTGTTGTTGGCTTTTATAAAGGGTATTTATTTGGGGTAAAAGCTTACAGTTACAAGGCCCTAAAGAGTCCAAAGTCAGTTGCCACATGTTGCCACGTGTTGAAGCGAGATGGTTGCTGATCTCTGCCTGGTCTCTCCTCTGTAGGCTCTCAGGCAAACGGCTCATCTCTCCCTGTTGCTTTAGCTGTTTGAGCCTTCTTTTACGGCTGAATAATTGTAATCCAAATAATCTGTTCATTGTATGTAGGTACCACTTTTTATTTATTCATTCATCAGTTGATGGGCACTGGGTTTGCTTCTTTTTTTGGCACTGGTGAGTCATTGTGCAAATTCACTCTTCTTTATTGCTGAAAAATAAAGTACGCTGCATGAGTATACCACATTTTATTTATCCATTCATCAGTTGGTGGGCATTTGTGGGGTTTTTTTTTGGGGGGTGGACTATTAAGAATAATGCTGCATTCATACAGGTTTTTTTTGTGTGTGTGGACATGTTTTCAGTTCTCTTGGGCTATATACCTAGGAGTGGAGTTGCTGGGTCATATGGTAACTGTATATCTTTATTGGAGAATGATTTTTAATTTGGATTTCTTTATTGTTGAGGTGTAAGAATTGTTTATATATTCTGGATACAATTCCCTTATCTGACATATGATTTACAAACCTTTTATCTTCATATTGTCTTCTTTTACTCATGTGAACAGGAATTTATTCCATGCCCCTCTTATCTCAAATCCATCTGAATGAATTTTGCTATTAAGCTATTAAAGATTATAGCTAGTTGAGTGCTCAGGAATGTGTAGGTAAAAAGTAATGAAAAGAAATGGAGATTTAGTTTTATATGATTAGCTTAGGGAAATCAGAAATGAGATTTAAAGTTTGTATCAGAATATATGAATGTTCAGGGAATCTTGGACAAGAGAAACATAACATCATAACAGCAGGTACCAGAGAGTACCAGAGAAGTCAGTTATCAAGCAGGGCATTTTGGAGAATAGAGAAGGGGTATTTTTGGTCTTAATTTTAGTCTGTGGTTATTGGGATGGGACAAACTCGCAAAAACAAATTAAATGGGCAAAGGGTGCAAGCATGGCCACAAAGGAAGCTTTGCTTGTTACATACAGAGGTGTTTTCAGAGCATGTGTGTGTATGCACGTGCAAACAGAAATTGACCTGACAGCATGAAGACATGGCAGCCTTCTCTAATTAAAGCCTTTTGATGACATTAAACTGTGCTGCTTAATTACGGTAAATCATATATTAACAGATCATGTCTCTGAAGAGGCATCATCAGTGTGCTGCATAATGGAACAAAGTTAGACCTTTATAATAACAATGGTTTCCTGTGGGTTGATGACTCTGGTCACCAAGGGGAACATAAGACCCTCTTCAGTTTCCTTGGAACAAGTCAGATCTTAGAGAATATTTTTTGATAGTGCTATTTTTAATATCTTTTATATATATGGATACTTTAAAAATATGTAAGGAGGTCTAACATACTTTGATGGGAATCAAGTTTTCCATAAATTTCCCTGTTTTTCACTGTCACTACTTTCCTGAACCCTCTTAATTTTCAAGCTGCTCTGGGCTTAGTGTAAGCCAAACGAGTGTTCCTTTTGCTCTCCTACAGGGCATTTGAAGTACCAGTAGTAGACTAATTGCCAGATGGAACAAGCACGTATTAGTTGTTGTTACCAAAGTGTGTCCGGGAAGACATCGTACCCTGTTGTATGCCTTTACCCGTTTCCTAACGCTGTAGTATTTGGGATAGGGTAGTGGTGTGCACTAAATGAAATCCTTTTGTAATTCCTTTTTTTTTTTTTAAGGTTTATTTTTATTTATATCTCCCCCTCCGCCCACTTGTTGTTTGCGCTTGCTGTCTGTTCTCTGTGTCTGTGCATTGTGTGTTCTCTGTGCCTGCTTGTCTTCTTTTTAGGAGGTACCGGAAACCGAACCTGGGACCTCCCATGTGGGAGGAGGCTCCTAATTGCTTGAGCCACATCTGCTCCCTCCTTGTTGTGTCTGTCATTGTGTTTCCTCATGTCATCTCATTGTGAAAGCCTGCTGTGCCAGCTTGCGGTCTTGCTTGTCTTATTTAGGAAGCACTGGAAACCAAACCTGGGACCTCCCTTGTGGTAGGCGGGCACCCAACTGCTTGAGCCACATCTACTTCCCCCTTTTTATTGGCATAATGGTAAAATATTAATAACAAAAAATTAATGTATGGGTCTTGGGGAAAATTCTAGTCCCCTTTCAAAACTGGGTACCATTGCTTTTTAAAAAAAAAAAAATTACCGGGAGGTCCCGGGGATTGAACCCAGGTCCTTCCACATGGGAGATGGATGACCAACCATTTGAGCCACATCTGTCCCCCTTACCATTGCCTTTTATTATTATTATTATTTTTTTAGATTTTATTTATTTATTCACTTATCCCCCCCTTGCTGCTTGTGCTCGCTGGGTCAGCTAACCACGCCGTGCGGGCGGGCTTGCCTTCACCAGGAGGCCCCGGGAACCGAACCCGGGGCCTCCCATATGGTAAACGGGAGCCCTACTGATTGAGCCACAGCCGCTTCCCTACCATTGCCTTTTAAAGAAGTTGAAGGTAATAGCAGATGACACCACCCAGGCTCATGAATGCTGCTATTAATTTAATTTTGTTGGTTTAATTTTCAAAGTTAATGCTATTAAAACCAGTGATATATATTTACTTTCTTCTTTTTTTTTTACACAATAATAGTATTTGGTATAATCTCATAGTTGTGCATTCATCATTTCAATAATTATTAGAGTATTTTCATTATTTCAACAATAATAGTAAACAAAAAATGACAAACAATAAACAAGAAAATTCCTCACCTCTCAATCTCTCTGTTTCCACTTCTTTTTTATTTATTTATTTATATATATATATATATTTTTTAAGAGGTGCTTAGATTACCGAAAATACTACACAGTTTACTTTCTTCTTCATTCAGATTATTAAAAACTTCGTAGTCTCATTTCTCTCTTGATTTTATAAATGGAAAGTGAAAGTTTGTATGTGTGTAGAAGTGGAGAAGTTCAGGAGTTACTCTGTCCCCACCCCTCATTTTGTGGCCTTGCCACCTTGCTAGCGGCAGAGGTTTACTTAGGCCAGAACTTTTTCCACTCTGTAGTGTTAATTATAACATGGTCTCTCGCCTTCCTTTGCATCTGGGGCATCTCTGTTCTCTTCCTGTCCTTGACCACTTTCTTATTGTAGTTCCTCTATCTTCTGCTTGTGCCTTGTTGAGGTTATCTGCTGTCTCTTCTCCAAGCGCCAGCTGTTTATCTTTGCCTCCCTACTATTCCTGCTGAGCAGCAGCTTTAACAGGCTCTGTGTGTTCTCCTCCTTTTGGTAGATGTGGCTCTCTAAAGAATGGCCCTTTCATCATCCTGGTTGTCTGGGCTTTTGTCCCTTAAAAATGTGGTCAGCATGCAGGTGGCCCACCTGCATGGAAGGAAAAGTATAACAAGCAGAACTCCATGCATTTTTACAGCAGTAGTATTTGAGAAATATTTGGTCACTATGAAGAATCCAAGATTAAACAACTACTTTTTGATTATCAAAATGAAAAAATAATAGTTGGTAATATTTAGAAGCTTCATGTGACACTAATGGTACTTTTGATTCCTTGCTTTTCATTAATTGGGGTTTGTGTTGTGAGCAGTCAGGCTGGTGCTAATGAAAAAAAGCAGTTCCAGTTCCTTGACAAGATGTGCCAACCCCCAGGCTACAGCTACCCCTCCCATCTTGCTTCAGCTGTCTTTTCAGTGGCTGATTATTGAAAGTCCTGTGGAGTGATTTGTAGGAAGCATTTGATGTTGATGTATTTAGGATAGGCTTCTATTTGTTTGACCTGAGAACCCTCTTGGTGTATTACAGTTACAGCTGCGGTGGTGAAGGTCAATATTTGGAATTATGGAGTTGCCGTGATCTTTATTCCAATCCTACCCGCTTCCTTGCTCGGCAGAAACATATCTTGATTCCATTTTGCAGGGAAAAATCTGATGGTTCTTTCGAAAATGTAGGAGAATTTTAAATCACACTGCTGGGTTACAAGTGGCCTGTGACTGGTTCTGAATTCACCTGGGGAATGTTAACGTGGTTTTTCTTCTAAGCTGCGTGTCTCTATATATCATAGTTTAAACCTGGTCAAAGTCTTGACTGCCTTGAACTTTCTCAGAGAGAGGAGAGGCAGGCTTGAAGTGCTAATGAACCTCAAACCCAATGACCTTTATCTTAACCAAGAAAAAAAAGGAAAAAGGAAAAAGCCTTTTCAAAAGGAAGTCATTTTCTTCTTTACCCATGCTCTACTTCCTGCCCTTGTGATGTTAGAAAAAGTATTATTTTCAGCGTTATGTAAAAGTTCTTGATGGTTTCTTCTGTGCAATTTTGAGATGTGCAATTTGTAGATGGAAAAGTATGAAATGTTCATGTACAACTAGTTCTCTCCAGTCTATTTGTTCTCTTGCTAAATGTACCAGTTATTTACATGACTGTTTCCCCCTCCGATGTATTCTTCCCCACTCTTTGACATTTTGAGTGGGAAAAAAAAGATCAGTTTATACGTAGTTTTTCTTTGAAACAGCAGCTGCACAATGTACAGAAGCTGCCTTAAGCAGAGGAACTTTCTGTTAGGTAGGGAAGCAGCCACAGTTTAGGGTACAGCCCAGCCTGAAACCCAAGCTACATGTTTCCAGAAACACTGCCTATTCTGTGTGCATGTGGCTTATTACAGATACTCTATAAATATAGTCTTTATTTCAACTTCACTTGGATTTGCCACACACTTCTTCTTGGGTAGTGATGCACTCTAGGAATTATTGGAGGGACCACTGTTACAAGGTCTAGATGCCAATTAATTCTGCTACTGATTGCTGTATTACTCATTCTTTAGTAAAAGGAGATGAGAAATCAGATTGACGAAAAGCTGGGTTTGGAACAGTGCCCAGGCAGAGGGAGAATTACAGTTTCCTCATAGTACCATGCTAGATGTTCAAATGTTTAACAAATGAAATTATGTAATTAAATATTGTTAGGAGAGTACGTAGTACTAAGAATGGTTCTCACAGTAAATGGGGAAAGAGGAAGAGTGTAATTTGTTACAGTTTGATAAGCTCTGATCTGTGGTTTATTTAAAATAGTTTTTTATATTGCAAGAGTGACTTATTTTCATGGGCACTAAAGAAAATTAAAAATCCACACTTGTACAACATTTTGCCACCACCTCCCCTCCCCCCCCCCCAGCATAGAAAACAGACATTCTGCAAAGCATATTGCTCATGGTGCAATTGGCTTTAGGTCAGGGGTTCTTAACCTTTTGTTCCACAGACCCCTTTGCCTGCCAGCCAGGTGAAATGAATACTACTGTAATATATTTATCGCATACATTCATAAGTGAAGGAAGTGCTAGATTTCAGTTAGAGGTCAGAGAAAATAAAGATAAGTTGGCTTTTTTCAATTCAAGCTCATGGACAAGCTTGTGCTTGTTGTCTGCTTGTTGTTTTTTGCTCCTTGTCTGCGTCTGCTTTTTTTTTTTTTAATTTATCCCCCCCCCCCCCCCCCAATGTTGTTCTGTGCTCGCTGTCTGCTCTTTGTGTCCATTCGCTTTGTGTTCTTCTGTCTCTGCTTGTCTTGTCTTTAGGCAGCACCGGGAACAGATCCTGGGACTTTGCGCCACCTCAGCTCCCTGGTCTGCTGTGTCTCTTATTGTCTCCTCTGTCTCTGTCTCTTTTTGTTGCATCATCTTGCTGTGCCAGCTGTACGCTTGGGCCAGCCCTCCTGTGCGGGCCAGCTCCCCACACAGGCCAGCTTGCCTATACCAGGAGGCCCATGGAATGTAACCCTGGACTTCCTATTTGGAAGTCACATCTGCTGCCCTTGTTGTCTGTTGCTTCTTTTTCTTTAGGAGGCACTGGGAACCAAACCTGGGACCTCCCATGTGGGAGGCAGGCACTCAACTGCTTGAGCCATATCTGCTCCCCAAGTCTTTTTTTTAAGACAGCTTTAAAAATTCACGGTGTTATGTGAAGTTTCCTAGCTTGTAAAAACTGGTGGAAAAAGTTAGGAGATGGTTTCTCTTGGCACAATATTTTCATAGGATTCTTCTGAGAACTTTGCCTTCTTCAAAATGAACGTTATTAGGTGTCTTGACCCTTCTCTACCCCAATAATTAATTTAGCTTCTTATTTAACCATTATTTAGGTGTTTAGTACAAGTACTACTAGTCAATAATTTAGGTGCCTTGATTTTAGAGTTTGCCTTTGTTTCAAAGTGAGTTAGCCAAGGCCCATGGAAGTAAAATAATCAGCATGGTTGTGATGAACAGCTGCTTTTCCTTAGATATTGTAGTTTAGGATTAAAACAATGCCTTTATTAAATTGTTCTAAAATTTTTTTGTGGTGATGAGTGCACAACACTGATTATACTGAAAGCCATTGGTTGTACACCTTGGATGGATTATATGGTACGTGAATATATCTCAATAAAACTGCTTTAAAAATGCCATTATGCCATATTTTTTCAAGTTTAGTTTTGTGTTTTCTGGGATGTTTCCTTCATTAAGTTCTTTCATTAAGTGTCATTAAGTTCTCTACAAATGCAACCAAATCAGTACCACAATTGCTGGTGAAGTTCAAAGATGGTCAGTATTTTATTAAAAATGCCAGTAAAGGTGGGTGACGTGAGAACATGGATGGAGAGTGTGATAAACCCTTGCTGTATTGTACATAAGGCTGGGATGAGTGTTGTGCCATCAGTCTGTGGAGCGGAGAACGGGCAGCTTTCTATTCTGTTCCTCACCCTCCGACATTCAGCAGATGTTCTTTGAGTTAATTTTGCTCTTCAGTTATCTTTGACAGAAGCAGGGTTCTGTGTAAGATCAGATTGTTTAGACTGATGTGCATTGATCTTGGTATAGTGATCACAAGACTGTAAGCCACCTCGACAAGGAAAAGGCCAAGGAAAAGGCCGTGGTAGATGGTTAGATTAAAACACAAAGCAACTAATTGGTGAATAGCTTCAGTGCCCTTGACTCAAATTGTGTAGAGATTCATTTTGTAAAAAGAACTGTGCTATTTTTAGATTTACCTGGTTGAATCTTTTAAATAAATTCTTAAGCCACATGTTGCTGCCTCCTCAGTGGATCAAGGCATGAGTTAGTGCTAGCCGTCGTTTTAGACCTCCAGGGAGGTGAGGGGAGACACGTAGCCATTTAGTTGTTTTGGCAATGATATGCCACCCTACTGTTGGACTCTGATGTTTTAATTCAAACAAGTATTAGTTTAACTTGAAGTTTGTATCTGTTTTGATACAATATTAGTTTAACTTGATGTTTGTATTTAAAACAGATATGCATATATTACAGTTGAATGCAGTTTGCTTGAATTGTAACAAGGTATACGATATTCTCCCATACTTGGCAAATGTATAATTATTATTTATTTTATTTGGAAATTTTGTAATTTCCAAAGGTGACTGGGACACAAACTTCTTATTTTCATAGTTAACTATTAAGTGCTCAACTCTAAATCAGTTTTGGAAAGTAGATGAGAGAGAGAGAGATGTTAACTTATCTCCATTATTTTCATTATTTCATTTTCATTGTTTTCATTGAATGGGTGTTTGGTCTTCCTCTCTTCTGTTTTGTCATATTCAATATAACAAAGTTTAAACATGCTATGGCATATAGGGATTTCTCTACTTACATTTGTGTTTAGCATGAGTGTGCAATGTGGAGCGAGTGTGTTTTGCAGACTCAGCTGGTGTCATAAAAGTCTGAGTTCTCGCCCTCAATTATTGATTGATTGTACTGGGGATCAAATCCCAGAACTTGTAAATGGGAAGCAGGCACTCAACCACTTGAACTACATCCACTCCCCCCCCCCCCATTAAAAAGATTTATATGTTTATTTATTTACTTTTATCCACCATCACCCCGCCCCTGTTTTTACTGTTTTTGTGTCCATTTGATGGGCAACTTTCTGTGTCTGTTTCCTGCCCTCTCTTCTCATCCTTCTCCTGTCTTTACCGGGATTTGATCCTAAGAACCTCTGATGTGGGAGAGAGGCATCCTACCACCTGCGCCCCCTTAGTTCCTGGTTTTTTGGTGCATCTTGTCTTGGCTCTCCCTTGTGTCACTCTCCTGTTATGTCATCATCTTGCTGCGGGTCCTGGCGGTGCACCCATGCACGGGGCCTGATGGCTCACCCGCTTGTGGGGCCTGTGGGGCGCACCCACGCTCGGGGCTGGCGGCCCGTGTGCCTTCTATATTTTTCTTTATTTTTACCAAGGGGTCCTGGGGATCGAACCCAGGTCCCTTCATATGGGAGACAGAAGCCCAACCATTTGAGCCACATCTGCCCCCTCCTCCCTTTTTTAAAGTGCCTTATTGAGATATAATTTTATGTACTATATTGCTCACCCATTTAAAGTGTATAATTCAGTGATTTTTAGTAAATTCACAGGGTAGTAGGACCATCACCACAATCCACCTCTAGAACATTCCCAGCCCCAATATGTCTGATTGTAGAAGTAAAGTATCTTGAGTATTTCTTTCTGTGACTATAGATTGGGAGTTGAAGTTGTATTGAATGGTTATGCCAAGCCAGTGTGCAGGTTTTTAAAAAAATCTTCCTTTTAAGATTATTTTAAGAAAACTAACCTCTGGTTGTCTACTGCATTTCCCTAGTTATTATTAGTGATGTTGAATATTTTTTCATGTTTTTTTTTGGCCATTTGTATTTCTTCTTTGTACAAATGTCTTTTCAAGTATTCAAGTAGCTTTGTCATAGACATTTCAGAATTTTCTAAATATAGGATCATGTCATCTGCAAATAGTTTTATTTCCCCTTTTCCTATTTGGATGCCTTTATTTATTTATTTATTTATTTATTTATTTATTTATTTAGTCAGTCTAATTGCTATAGCTGTACAATATTGAGTAATATTGGTGACAGTGGGCATCTTTGTCTTGTTCCTGATCTTACAGGGAAAGCTTTCAACCTTTCCCCATTAAGTAGGATGTTAGCTGTGCGTTTTTCATATATGCATTTTATCGTATTAAGGAATTTTCCTTCTATTCCTGTATTTTAAAGTATTTTTATCAAGAAAGGATGCTGGATTTTGTTGAATGCCTTTTCTGCATTGCTTGAGATGATCATGTGTTTTTTTTTTCCTTCAGTTTGTTAATGTGGTGTATTATATTGATAGGTTTTCTTACGTTGAACCAGAGTTGCATCCCGGGAATAGATCCCACTTGGTTGTGATGTATAAGTCTTTTGATATGCTGTTGGATTCGATTTGCAAATATTTTGTTGATAATTTTTGCATTTATATTTTATTAGAGAAATTGATCTGTAATTTTCTTTTCTTGTGGTGTGTTTATCTGGCTTTGGTATTAGGGTGTAGTTGGGTTCATAAAATGTATTGGGTTATTTTCCCTCCTCTTCAATTTTTTGGAAAAGTTTAAATAGGATTGGTGTTAATTCTTTTCGAAATGCTTGGTAGAATTCCTGTGAAGCCATCTGATCCTGGATTTTGCTTTGTTGGGAGATTTTTGATGACGGATTCAGTCTTTTTAAATGTGATTGGTTTGCTAAATTCTTGTATTTCTTGTAGCGTCAGTGTAAGTTGTGCATTTCTAGGATTTTGTCCATTTCATCTAGGTTGTCTAGTTTGTTGGCATACAGTTTCTTATAATCTCCTTAAAAAAAAAAAAATTATTTATTTCTCTCTCCCCCTCTCCCCGCCTCGTTTTGTGCTTGTTGTCTGCTCTCTCTGTGTTCTTCTGTGTCTGCTTGTCCTCTCCTTAGATGGCAGCGGGAACTGATCCTGGGACCTTCCGGAGTGGGAGAGAGGTGCTCAATCTCTTGTGCCACCTCAGCTCCCTGGTCTGCTGCGTCTCTTATTGTCTCTCCTTCTCTGTCTCTTTTTGTTGTGTCATCTTGCTGCGCCAGCACGCCTGCGCAGGCCAGCACTCCGCGCAGGCCAGCTCGCCGTTCAAGCCAGCTTGTCGCGTGGGCCAGCTTGCCTTTCACCAGGAGGCCCCAGGAATTGAACCCTGGACCTCATATATGGTAGACAGGAGCCCAACCGCTTGAGCCTCGTCCAATTCCCTCTTATAATATCCTTGATCTTGTTCTGTGGAGTTGGTTGTAGCTTCCACCCTTTCATTTCTGACTATTTATTTGTGTCTTCTCTCTTTTTTTCTTAGTCTAGTTAGGGGGTTTTCAATTTTATTGATCTTAAAGAACCAGCTTTTGGTTTTGTTGATTTTCTCAATTTCATTTATTTCTGCTCTAATCTTTATTATCTTTTTCCTTCTGCTAGAAGCAAAAATTTTAAATTAATATCAAATGTGATTTCTCATTGTTCTTTTATTTTCCTTCTGGTTTTATTTTCTTCTCCCTGCTAGGTAGAGTGCTGCAGTTGTCCAAGGATGGTAATTGCCAGATTTTCCCACTGCTTTCCTAGCACACTTGTCCAGATATGCTAACATACGTTCTTTTTCTAAGTTTTAGAGTAGAGACTTACACATTATTTTGTAGATTCGGGAGTGCAGAGTGGTCTCATATTATTAATTAGGAATGTGCCTGTGAATCCCCTGAAGAACTTGACAAAAGCTCACTGCTTGGGGTCTACCCTTAGAGGCTGATTTGGAAAGTGGTGGAGTCCTGCTAGCATGATTGGAGCTGCATCCCAGTTTGAAACCAGTAGTAACGGGATCACGGTCTTTGAGCTGAACGTGTGAAGGTTAAATGTACCAGTTTAACTTGGTCTACCAATTTAGCAAAAACTAAAATAGCTTAAACCCTTGGGGAATACGAGTCAACCAAAAAGTCAATGTAGTTAACATTTTTACTAACATTGCATTTTTGGGAATGAAGCAGACTGCATTTTATAAATTCACTTTCCTTTGAAATACAAGTTTTGACTTTATTTGATTCCCTTTAGGTGGAAATTTTCTGCAGTGGAATTCCATTTTCTTACGAATTCCTTAGCGCAGGGGTTCTTAGCCATATCTGTTCAACAGACCCCTTTGGCAGTCAAGTGAAAACCAGGGACCCCTTCTCAGAATGTAGTGGCAGATGCCTTCTGACATGACACTCAACTAGTGTCGGGTCTAAAAACGACCATAATTTCAAAGCATGGATGAGCATAAGCTATTTTTTCAAGATATGCAACAACTGTAATGTGTTATGCAATGAATACTGTAATTTACTGCGTACATTCATAAGTGAAGGAAATGCTAGATGTCGGTTAGCCACCAGAGAAAATAAAGATACTTTCTTTATTTTCCCCCTGAAATCTTGGTTAAGATTTCTTGACCCCTGGTTAAGAACCCCTGCCTTGGCGTAACCTGGACAAGGTCCTGGTTTTACATAGCCCTAAGGTTGCTGTGTACTGAGGGGGTCTCACTGAGCCTTGGGGTGGAGTAGAAGCCAAACTGGAGCCTACAAAGAGTAATTTGAGAACTAAAGCTTTGGAGTGGCACTTCTTGGTTTGAACTTCTGCTGTATTGCTTACTAGCTGTGCAGTGTGGGTAACAGATAGCCCCTCCTTTATGGAGTTGTTCTGAGAATGAGTTGTGGTGATGCATGTGAAATGTTTAGAATTGAGAACATCATAGCAAACGTTCCTTTGTTTTAGTTGTTCATCTGTTTTTTATAATAAATTTTTATTAAGTGAATTTGCTGTCTGGTGATGGTACATTCGTTTGTTTTGTTGCCAGATATAGACTTGGAAGCTTTGAAGAGGTTCAGACCATTTCCAGCCTGTCAAATGTTTATCGGTGGCCCCACCCCCACCCCCGTGCTTTGTGGCATCTATTTGCTGAATGTTACTTTGGTGGCATAAAATAGGTTAAATGTGAGTTCAAAAGAACGTGGCTTACATTAATGTATTCATTTATTCACTGGGAGAGTAACTCGTTTTTTATTATACAGTAGCTTATAGCAGGTGTTAGAAACTCCTGTTGTTAACACTAATGGCAATCAGTATTTAACTTTTCCACTGTGTTGTCTTGTGGTTTTCTACCATTTATTCTTAATTGTCATGTATAATGGAAGTAATTAAATCCATGACTCCCGTTCTCTCGTTATAAATGTTTGTTCCCCTTTTAAGTTTTCTTGGCTTTTCCAAATTCTGTTTTCAATTAACATACTGGTGGCCCTCTGGTTGGATGGCAGATTAGTGGGCTTTGGTGCGGCTTTTTTCCTTCTTCCATCCTGCCTTTCTGCATTTGGCTGATGCACCTGTGTACATAACTCTGTCAAAGGAATTTCCCTTCCTTTCTCTGGGAGAGGAAACATGAAGCCATTATTTAAAGAAATCTTCCCGGCACCCTCCAGGAGCATTGCTTGGTTTCATTTGGTTTGAATATGCCCCCAATGGACGTAAGCATGTGGCTATTTATAATTCCAAATAACTCTGGAATATAGTGGCCTTTTTCTTTTTCTTTCTTGTTTTGGTATGTTGATGCAATTCAGCTCTTTTGCTTCCGCACAAAATAATGCAGTGCTCTGACTCATACGTATTGGAAAAACTAGGTGGAGTGATTTCCTTAAGCAGTATTGGACTCTCCTACCCTCAGATGTTAAGTGGTTAACTAATCAGAGCAAATGAGATCACTAAACCTTCAGCAAACAGTAGCTACTATAATTAAGGATTTTGGGGGGAGAGAATTTACTCACTTCTTATGTAAGAATGAGGAAATGGGGCGAAGGTCCCCGGTGTAATATGTCATCCTAATCTTTTTTAGGGTAGAGAGAAAGGGAAATGTGTGGATGATAATGCAGGATTTAATGCATGTATGTGTTTGTGTGAGGAGAGGACAAAGGGAAGAAGAGGGTGCATGCTTGCTCATAAAGAGAAATGGTTGTCTCAGTTTTTGGGGAAGCAAGTGGTCTAAAGCCTTCAGATTCCATTTTACTTTATCTGATTACCCCTTGGCTGGTGAGGATTTGTGAGACATATTTCAGTGCCCTTTATATATATGTGTTTTTGACTCCTGGTATATTGCATGCTTTATTTTTGAAGATGTGAAAGAAAAAGACAAGAACGAGACATTCTTCACATTGAGACTTTAAAAAAGAGAATTTTTTGTGGCTTAAAAATTTATACTTTGTTTAACTTGCTGGTGGTGGTGGCTTGAAATCTCTTTTTTGGCCAAGGAATGCTCTTAAGGATGTTTTCTCTCTTACTATTCATTGTAGGAGACAATTGGGGGGTGGGGGGCGACAGTATTCTTTAAAGAAATGTTTTGGAACTTCCATTGACTGGTTCAAAGTTTTCTAAGTTCATATGTTAACTTGTTGTGGATTATCTTCTATTCTCATTACTTATGCATGAAAGAGAAGAGAACATTTCTCTCAATTTCTTCTGAAATAGGAAAGTGTCAAACTTGAAGTTACCCCTTATTCGTCACTAAAATCATTAGAGAAAGAGGGAAAAGGAAAAAAACAGTCCACCGCCCAGCCTTGGCATTGCTAGGTGAGAAGCAGCTGCAGGAGGAGAACAGGGTGGGAAGTATAAGCTTTGCTGCTTTGAATATGGATTGTTGCTATTTACTCCTGCTTTAGAGGAAAATATAAATTAAGTCAATTAATCTGATAAAAATTCCTTTATTTCAGTGTAAGAGGGAAAGACATACTGTACCACCTGAAGCAAACAGGATGGAAGTTGAAGTTTTTAAGACCGGTGAATTAAGGCCATGATAGGAACTCCAGGGGCATATTATGAAAGGCTTTTCAAGCTAATGGTGTGTGCCTGCATTAAGTATGGAAAAGTGTCAGTGAGATTCCTTAAACCATATTGTAATGTGAACATCCTTTTTGACCTTGTTAAGAAAAAGCAAAACGAAACAAAACGTGGGTATTATCTATGGGTGATGTCATGTTTAGACGCTCAAAAGAAAATAGTAACCCTGGTCAGTTCTGGGGGACCTCATTGCTATTTTAGTTTTTCTTCTCTAATCCAAGACTGACTTTCTTCTGGTGATTTGAGATACTAAACTAAAATCTTATATCTGAGAGTGGAATTTTGTGGGTGGGTAAATTTTTAGCTTCAGCATCTACCACAACCACTTTGTGTGCACTGTATTAGCTGCATGTAAGCGAAATGGTCCTAACTGGATTAACCAAAGTGAATTAGTAGAGTGAAGTTTTTAGTACTATTTCCCGGTTGGAAAATTCCCATTTCTATTTTTAGGGTTGTTCAGGTTGGAGGAAGAGTGCAAATTAAAGAACACTGTTTTAGAAGTGGGGCTGGGTTTTGGCATTGTCAGCTTGATAATTGCAGTTTTGGCAAAAGATTATTGATGGGTTTTGGCAGTGAAGAGCTCCTGAGGAAATTCTGAAGAAAAATGGAATGTGCACCACAAAGGGATGTGCAAATCTGAGGAAATGCTAAACCTTTCCATTCTTTGGGCTCCAGTACCTACAAGACAGGGAAAGCTGAAGATCTGGTGGATCCAAAAAATAAAAAAAATAAAAAAAAATTTTTTTTTTCTGGTCTTCATTTTATCATACACACACATCCTCATTCCTAGCTAAAATTCTTGGGTGTGTGTGTGGGGGGAGGGAGAGAAAGTACACACCATTTGAATGCGTGCCTTTCAGGTCTTGACCACTGTTCTTCTGGACCACATGTCAATCTGGTCATTAGCTTTTTTTTTTTTTTTTTTTCCCCTTGTGGGTTGTATGTTTTTTTTGTGTGTGTGACCATATATTTATCTATTAGATGAAGGAAGTTGCAGATTTGGTGGCAATTGGGGTCACTGTATGGTCAGGTTGGATTTGTCTGGATTTTTGAACTCTGTGGGTACTTAGCTGTTCTAACTCAGGTGCAGACTTGTGGGACTCAAGCTGGTAATCTAGCATGTTGAGGCAGGTATCTACAAGGTCACAGAATCACCTTCGAAAGGATCTCCTTGGCTTGGACGCCATTCTGTATGATTGCTTTTAGATGTTGTGCCTTTTATTTTTATTTTTATTTATTTATTTATTTTAAAATATTATTTATTTATTTATTCATCTATCCCCCCTTTGCTGCTTGTGCTCGCTGGGCCAGCCAACCACGCCTTGCGGGCAGGCCCGCCCCCACCAGGAGGCCCCGGGAACCGAACCCGGGGCCTCCCATATGGCAAAAGGGAGCCCCACTGATTGAGCCACAGCCGCTTCCCGTGCCTTTTATTTTTGTTTCTTGTTGGCCTCATAGTAACCTTCCGCTGAGGTGAATAAATAACTAGGCTATGCTTTGCTGGCTATATGGGAAGGCAGGTGATGACGCCTTCCTGGCTCATCCAGCCCGCTCGGTTCTCAATATGTTATCTAGAGACTTTTTTGTTTCGAGTCACCTGGCAGTAATTCCTGCATCAGTAACAGGGAGATCATAGAGTAAGTGGGGGACGCTTTGCTGTTACTGACCAGAGCGATTAGTATATTTCACTGATTCTAAGATATACTTGGTTCTCATGTTACAAAATTTCTGAAAGAGTTTTCATAGCCTGTGTGAGCAGAATGTATCTGGTCATAGTTATGATCATATTGTCATCACTCATCCAAGTTGGTAATTGTTGGATCTTCACTTATCTTGCTTAATTGCTGTTTAAATAAGATTCAGAAAGAATTCATTTCAATGCCAAATCATAATGTAAAGTTATTTTGAGCACAGAAATGCACAGAAAGAGAAGAGCAGAGTGTAAATTTGATGTTAGTGAAACAAGTATTTGTTGTGGGAGGCGTGACAGCAATTTCAAAACCTTTTATTGCAGAACAACCACCGATTTGTTCTGGGACCTAAATAACAAAGATGTCCCCAAATAATTATCTTAGGTCCACAGGGATTGCCTATTCCAAGGTGTCTGAAAGCATAAGAAACAACCCACATCCTTGTACAAGAAGAAAAAAAAATGTCAAAGCAAAAGGGCTGGTGTCTTGCAGCAGGAGCGTTAAGGGGTGGTCCATAGTTTATTGGCAGTTTTGTTTTTTGTTTTAGTGGTATGTAATGGTGAAGCTTGTAATTGTTGACACCTTCCTCTCGGATGCCTCTTTGATCAAGAAGAGGATGGATGTTAAACATGAGTTTATTGTTCTTACCTGTGATGAACAAAATTTGAGCTTATCTCATTGAGCTAAGTATTGCTTAGACTTTGTGTTGTCTAATCAGAGAAATGGGGTCTGAGGAAGGCTTTTCTGAGACTAATGGACCTCTTCAGTTGTTGTGAGTTAATTATGAGGAAAGAGCTCAACACCAAGGTTTTCCGTTCATTGATAGAGATAGCCAACAGGTGGGGAAGGTAAACCCAAAGTCCAGGGTTATTCTTTTAAAAAAGTCACAAATAGAAAATCTTCTTTTTAGGTGGCAGTGGAGTGCCATGGAGCGACATTGTTCTAATGAGCAGGACTTCTCATTCTCTGGGTTTTCATCCCTACCACTCTCAGCAGAGTTCAAATGAGCCTTTCTGATTATTATTTAGACTTTGTGGGTCACACGTTCTTTAACTGGTGGCCTTTAGCAGAGTGCATGCACTTGTGTGTGAGATGTGTAGCTTTCTACTGCTCGATGAATACGTACATTTATACCACGTAGGCCTTGTATATTGTAGCCTCCTAATTGCAGCTGTTCTCTGGTGCCAGTTCTTTAACCATAACTTGTGTATTTGCTGGGTTTTGTTTTGTTTTTTTTCCCTTGCGAAGTGATCACTTTCTGGGTTAAACGAATCTGGAGTAGTTATTCTAGGCTTCTGAAAAGTTGCTGTGTGGTCCATCTATGCTCCTGCTTTCGTGCAGCAGTATAATTCGGATGTTTTGGCATTCATGGCCGCCTTGTTTGGCAGGGAGAGAGCCTGAGTCACTTTCCCTGCTGCTCTCTCCAGCTTTCCCCACTCCTCCTAGCTTCTCTGCCTGTCACATCACAGGGGATGGTGTCTGCAAACCGGTTTTGGTTAGAGACTTGATAAAAAGGAATGGATAACTATTGTAGATGTCTTTTTTAAAAGGAAAATTACTGTGCTGAATCTGAGGCCACAAGGTATTTAAAATATACATTGGGTTTTTTCCTTCTTTGTAATCTTCTTTCTTTCTTCTTAAATGAATAATCCTTCTTTCTTTCCCCAGAGATGTGGCAGAGAAACCCAGCCATGGACACTGGCTCCTCACAGGAAGGAGCCCTGTGCTCCTTCTGCCTGAAGTTCTTCTCTTTGTTTCTTGCATTCAGGTTAATTTGTGGACATGTAATTCTTTATAACATGGGACTTTAAAGGCTCCTGTGACTCTGCGCATTCCTGCTTAGCCGGGATTCCTGTGAGACTGTTTGTAGGCTTTAACAAGTAAGAGCTCTCTGGATTGCAAACAAGAAACTCTCTTTAGGTCCCCCTCCCTATCCACAACACTGATGTCACAGTGTCCTGTGCTTGCAGGTTGTTTCCCGAAATAAATGCCCTTTCTTTGTAGGTGTTCAGATCTAGATTCCTCAAGGAGGAGCCCTGAGGGGGCGCCCAGGACCTGGCTCTCCATTCCCCAGTAGTGCAGTCAGTGGTGTGGGAGGCCAAGAGAGGGATTCTCAGGAGGCTGCTCAGCGTTTTTTGTAGATTGCTACCCACCCCCCCAGCCCCCGCTTTCTCTACCTTAACTGCCGTAAACATGAAGTTGTCTGTTAAGCGGTTTGCTTGGCTGTCGGGAACAGGGAACAGAAAATGGATGGCATGCTTCCAGCTGGCAGGGCAGTTGAAAGGTAGCATGCACCTTTCAGACATGATCGTAAGCCAGTATTTATTGAACGTGCAAAGTTGAGTACGTTTTGTGAATAGACATGCTACAGTACAACACAGTTTTTTGTTATATATGCAAATGGCACATCGGGCTGATAAAACCCTCAAATACACAGATTACAATTTCCACAGCACTTTGTCACTTTTGGGGATCCTGGGCTATATTGTGTACAGTATGGAAGGAAATGTGTTTTTTTTTTTTTTTTTTTTTTTTAATATATATGTATATAACTTGTTTGAGATATACATCACTAGTTCATTCCTTTTATGGCTGAATACTATTGCATTTTATGAGTATACCACATTTTGTTACCCGTTCATCGGCTAATGGACATATGGGTCATTCCTACTTTTTTGATGGACACTTGGGTGGTTTCTACTTTTGCTGTCAACATTTGTGTTTTGTGTGAACTCCTGTTTTCATTTCCCTTGGCTATATACCTAGGAATGGAATTCCTGGGTAATATGGTAATTCTATAGTTAACTTTTTGAGAAACTCTGTGCTGTTTTCCACAGTGGCTACACCATTTACAATTTCACCAGCAATATATGAAGGTTCCAATTTCTCTACCTCCTTGCCAGCACTTTTTATTTCCTTTTTGGTTATAGCCATCTTAGTGGGTATTTAGAAAATTGTTTTAATGGCATCTTCAATAAGTATACACATTTTAACTTTCTATTTGTCAAGGGGTGCATGATGTTTATGGAAAGTAAAGAATGACCCTCCCCCCCCAAATAAATTAAAAATATATGCTTGGTTTTGGAAGAAATGTTCTTCATATAATTGTATAAATGTGCACATTTTACTAGTGCCGAATATAGGACCAAATTTGAGCTATCAGACCAAAGTTGTTGTGATGGTTGGGCTAATGTGTCAACTCGGCCAGGTAATTGCGTCCAGGTGTTTGGTCCAGCAAGCACTGGGCTAATTGTAATACAAGCTCATTTATGGACTTCAATCACCAATGAGTTTACTGTGTGGATGGCTGGATTACATCTGCATCAATCAGGGAGATTGTATCATCAGTGGGTGATGTTTTTATCCAATCAGTTGAATGCCTTAAAAGGGGAAGTGATTTCAACATTCAGAGAGAATTTCCCAGCTCGTTGTTGGACAGCCAACTTCTCCCAGAAACTCATCAAGGACCTTTCTTCGGACTTTTCATCAGAGCCCCTGGTTTGCAGCTTGCCTGCGGAACCTGGACTTGTGCATCCATCCCCACAGTCGCATGAGAGACTGTTTTAAAATCTCATAGTATTGACTGATATCTCCTGTTGATTCTGTTTCCCGAGAGAACCCAGTTGTTTTCTTGATCTGATGTTTGGAACTCATTATTTCTGTTAAAACTGGAAGAATAAACCAAAAACAATGTAGTTACTTATAGGTGGATGGAAGGAACAGGGTGGAGGGGACAGAGATGAAAACAATATTGCTCTTGTTTTGAAGATTTGACTTTGTAATTGTGACATAGTAAAGGTGATTGCAAATAATTTGACACTTCTCCCATCAAGTGGTGGGATCTGTTTCCTCCCGTTGAATCTGGGTGGGCTCCATGACCACTTTGACCAAGAGAATGCAGGGGGAAAATTTTATTTTTTTTATAATTTACAAAGTTTTGTTTCTGGATGAGGGGAGGCTTCAGACTGCTGTTTAAGCCTTTTTTTTGCTCAGTGCAAAGCTAAAGTCTTGATTTGCTTCCTGTCTTTAGGCAGAGGTCATCATTGAAATGATTTAATCAATATGTCAGAATTTATGATTCCATTTCAAACTCTATCTCTGGGGGATACTGTGGTGATGGCAACACATGACTGTGTTCACCTGAGAGGTTCTGGGAGGGTCGCAAGTAGTTTTCAAGGAAGATACTTATGTAAGTTTATTGATTTAAAAAAAAAAAAAAAAAAATTCCCAGAAACTGGAATTGTGCTAACAACACTTTATACTAGTACTCCTTCAGTGACGAGCAAACCTTTGGTTGGGAAATACTATACCAAATGAGAAATAATAAGAAACCCAGATTAATAAGACATTCATTCTTTGACATTCAAGCTGTAGGAAGTTTATGGAGGTTTTCAGAACTTTTTTTTTTTTTTTTAATTAAATGAGCCTATTAACCCTATTTGTACTGCAGAAAATGAATTGTCATTAGATCTTGTTTTTGTATTTTAGCCCTCTGCAGATAAAGACACCCCCTTCTCTGTTGTCTTAGCTGCTTCCAGATGTGTTTCCTTGTGTCTTACTGAGAAGCAGTTTCCACTCTCCTCCCAGTTTATTGCTGGCCATTTAATTTTGTTTATGATGTTTTTGTTGTGGTGGTTTTTCTTGTACTCTGTACTCAGGAAGCCCATCTCCTTTTTCTATTTATGGTAATTACTAGAGAGCGTTTTATTTTAGCCTTTGGGGGAGTGCCTGCTGTGTTCTTTGTGTGGGCATGTAAGTTAAAATTGGAAAGTGTTTTCTTTCTGGTCAGGGCTTCTGAAAAGTTTGTCAAGCCTGTCCATTGTTTTTTTTCTTTTTTTCCCTAATTGTTTTGTATAGTATAACCTCCACCCCCACTCCCACCCCCTAATGTTTAAACGTTTTCAGCATCAAATTTAAGGATCAAGTGGACTTCTCGTTAAACTGCCAAGATGGAAGGACAAAATTTTTCATGGGTGTTGAATTGACCACGTCTTTGTTGCAGAGCTGCCTTGTCAACTGGGGAGAATGTTAGGAATAAAAAGAGGCCAGGCAGACAGCTCATTCTCTCTTGATGCATTCTTAGAGGTTAACTTACTTGGAAACAAAATTGGAACTGTCTGTTGAAGTGGGAAGGGGATTTTAGAGTAGAGCCTGATGGCACAGCCTATAATAATGAAGTCTTCTCCTGTGTCCTTTAGGGAATTTGAGAGCTGGAGGTATTCTGTTACCAGCTTGGTTTTTTTTAGGTTAATGAGAAAACCCAGAGCTTATAAAAGCCTTTTAAACCTCATTGTAAATTCACCTCAATTGAGTTATTAGTTCCCGATGATGGGATATTTGGTCAGAGATGAGCTGCCTTTTCCCATCTCTCCCTCCTGACAGTAGGAGGGAGACCAATCACACCCTAGTTTCCCCATACTTGTTCGAAGACAGCAAGTTTGGCTTTATTCTTGGCAGATCATAACTTACTTGTCTCTCATAGACGGGCAGAGTTGATGCCTTGGAATCAGCTTTATTGTACTTTGATTCAGTTCCTAGAATCTAGTAGGTATTAGTGAAAACTTCAAGTTATTCTCAATTCCTTTTTACAGTCAAGGAAACACTAACCATAGGAAGACATTCTGTGTGCTCTATTAAAAACAACACAAAAAAAGAGCAGTCACCTGGTTTAATTAGTAACATGGGTTTCATTAAAAAAAAAACAAAAAACAAAAAAAAAAACAAGGCTTCATTCCCTAACCAATACTTACTGAGCTCCTAAAGTATACCAGCCTTCATGCCCGAAATTAGGGGGTTGTTAGTACAGAGATGATTTTTTTTTTTTTTTTTTTTTACTGGGAGGTACCGGGGATCGAACCCCAGTCTCTCCATATGGTAGACGGACGCCGAACCTTTTGAGCCACATCCGTTTCCCGAGATAATTTTTTTTTAAACAAATCAATTTTATTGGTACATAATACTAAAGCATAGAATTCATGTGTACAATCACTGGTATTTGGTATAATCATAGTTGTGCATTAATCACTCCAGTCATTAGAGCATTTTCATTATTTCAATAATAACAATAAACAAAAAAAGAAAAACAAGAAAATTCTTCACCTCTCAATCAGTATAGAGATGATTTTAATGCAGAGAGACTCTAGGTGAGTTTGTGAAGGGAGGGAGTGAAGAGACAAGGGAGGTCCAAGGACTGAGTTCTATAGCTTATGAAAGACCTGGAGTCCACCCTGTACCCCAGGCTAGTTAAACCAGAATGGGAGTGGGTTTTGTATTGTTTTTAAAGTTCCCCAGGTGATATCCAGTGCAGCCATGGTTAAGAACCGCTCTTCTAGAGAAGTGCTCAAACCTGAGCACAAATCATCTGGTGTCTCATAAAGCTCAGGTGCTGACTCAGTAGGTCTAACAAGCTGCCAGAGCTTCTTTGTATTGCTGGTTCTGGACCAAACTTTAAGTCTCAAGGCACTAGGCACTCATTGACCGGAAGATGAGGAGAAACCAGCAATGGGCATAACAAGCTGGGAGAAACTTTGCTTCAGGTGTTGACGGTTTACTGAAGAAGAACTTGAAATAGAAAGCACGGCATAGGTATGGAGTGTAGGACTCATAGGTGGGTGAAATAAAGATGTTTATTAGTAGAAATTATTTTCTGTGTGTACTTCTCCAAGTTGAGGGTTTATTCTTGAGTAAGGTTCCTTTGGCTTCTGTGCTACTGTGTTTTTCCCCCTCTGACACCTTTTCCGTCTGTAGGTTCAACCAGGAGCTGGCATCTAGAGGTCACTGCTCTGGATCCTTTCTGCATTCACACGAGAGAAAACAGGTTGTGGTTTGTCTCACCTTTACACTTTGTATGTTGTATCCCCTCTTTCGTGATTTGGGACTGCATAGTTTTCATAGTCTTGGTGTTGGCTTGTAGGACGTCTCAGATTATAATTTGGCCATATGTGAGCATGGGCCTCGTGGGTGAGTGTCTGCTAAGGTGCCCTGCCTCTCTAGGGAGGCTACTTCCATTTTTTCTTAATTTGCCTAGTGCATTATTTTCTTATTTGCTCTTAATTATTGTCTTAAATAAAAAAGAGTATGTGAGAGAGTAGGGAGGAGAAGGAGAGAGAGAGTGACTGATGACTTCACCCGGCTAGTAGACAGTCCTAACCAGCAGCAACTGAGGAACTTGCCTTGTTGAGCAGTGGGTTTCTACGGCCTCTACTGCTCTATCATTGAAACTCCACTTCTTTTAAGTTCAGGCTGTGATGTCAAATGTAGATGTTTAGAGAATGGCTCTTGAGTGTGTGAAGCCTTTTCTTGCTTCAATCCTGTCTTGGTTCACTCTATTTTAAAGCATCATTTTTCTTAAGGCTGAAACTTCCTAGGGATAATATGACTTTTGCAATTTGTTCAACCATAACTTTTACATAAATTAACTATGGTTTTCTGTCCTTCAGTAAATTAGTGTCCCTAAATTTTGATTCTCATGCTCTGGGTTTGATTTTTAAACTACCAGCTATATTCAGCTCTCCAGCCCTGAGACCTGATCTGAACTCTGGGTTATTTGACATCTCCACCAGGGCCTGTAATAGGCACATCTAAAACTAAACTCTTGGTTCCTCCCTCGTCGCTCTCTGCCCCAAAGTGCTTTCTTCAGTCTTCTGCTCTCAATAAAAGCCAGCTCTACTTATTTACATGAAAAGCTATCTTTGACGCCTCTTTCTCATAGCAGCAGTCTGTTGGTTCAGCCTTTCAAATCTTTTCAGAGTTTAACCATTTGTCAAGCTCCTTGCTGCCATCTTTGCCCTCATCCCTGCCTACCCAGGTGCTGCATTTCCCCTGCTTCCACACTTAACCCCCACTCCACCACCCAGAGTTTATTCTCGCCACAGTGGCCAGTGGGGTCTTTCAAAAGAGTTTAAATAAAATTCTCATAGTTATTTGCTTAAAACCGTCCAGTGGTTTCCCATATAGAGTAAACTTGTCACCTCCCCTATTGGTTTGAGTCTTTCACACATACTGCCTGAAGTGTAAACATCAGACCTCTGACTTCGGCTTTGTTCCACCTTGCTTATAACAAGTCTTTTGTTTCTTTTATCATTGTGAAATGTCAAGATTGGAAGAATCATGATTTTGATTCCGGACAGCCATATTTTCTTTCCTTACCTGCTTTGCTTCCAGATTGTACTTGCTCTGCCCATGTGGCTTTAGGGAGCTTTGTCAGTCTATAGGAAGCATGGATCTCTTCACTGAGCTGACACATCATTCCAACTTTATACAGATATATAACTGCAGGAAATCTCATTCTGCGAGAAGGAAGAAATGCTAGAAATATCCAGGGCTGCAGTAATCAGCAAAGGCACAGGAATTGGTTTCCAGTTTTACTTTGTTTGCTGAAATAATTGTGATCTTTGCAAACCATTGTGAAATACTGATAATCTTGTCACTAGACTAGGAACATTTTGATTGTTGGAAATAGATTGGTTTGAATAGAATTGAGATCTTGTGCTAAGGGTCCTGGTCACGTAAGTTCTTATATTCTGTGCAATATAAAAGAGCCATGGTTAAATATGGAAACAGCCATGGCAGTTGAATTGAGTATAATTGAATATTATTTTTAGATACCAGAAGTATTTTTATATGAACAAAAGAATTGAGAAGGAATGCTTCTGTCTCTTGAGAAAAGTTCACTCTTGATTGACTATTGTTATTTTTCAACACATTGCCTGGTATTTGTTTTGACTTGGGATGCAGAGATGAGAGCCCTTGCCCGTACCTGAGATGCTCACACCCTGTCAGTTAGGGTTGTTGGCAGTTGCCGGGAAACGAAAGCCTATAAGACAAGTGTAGCTGATGATAGAAGAGTCTTTGTGGGCCATGCTAAGAAATTTATATTTTTCCTTGTAGACATTGGGCAGCCATGGAAGGTCTTTGAATAAGGGGCGGAGTAACATGGCTTGATGGCATTATAAACAAACTCATTGCTTTGTTTTTATAGAAACGGTATGGGAGGCTGGTTGGAGTAGAGATTGGTTGGTGGCAGAAACATTGAAAGGAGGTGAGGGACTGTTCAAAGCCTGTGTCCAAGGAATAGGGAGGTGATGATAAGAGAGTTTTTGGGGATAGCATTACCTGGATTTAGAGTGAACATGGAAAGTGAGAGAGAACGTTCATGGTTTTCAAACCATGGAAAAGCTGGAAGGGTGACTGTAGGGTTAGTCATATAAAGGAGTTGTATGTGTGTGTGTGTGTTTGTGCATGGTGTGTACATGAGGAGGAGAAGGAGGAAGGGAGAAAGGGGGTTGTCATGTAACAGATTTAGTAGTCATGGGTCGTTAGGTTGTAATTAGAGATTAAGAAGGGCAAAAGAACCAGAGTGGGGGCGGGGGATGAAAGATCCTCGAGTGTGGCAGGGAAAACAGGGTAGCATAAAATTGCCAATAAAAAGTGTGCATTAGATTT
The DNA here is from genome assembly GCA_026826555.1 of Tolypeutes matacus. Lineage (NCBI taxonomy): Eukaryota > Metazoa > Chordata > Mammalia > Cingulata > Chlamyphoridae > Tolypeutes > Tolypeutes matacus. The sequence goes on along the minus strand of JAKSZT010054399.1, from coordinate 2,228,416 downwards.
GTCAGTTATAATGTGCTTAATGGAAATGCACACATAAAATGTGGCCAGTAGGACTAATGAAGCTGAATTTAAAATTTTTTAACTAATGTAAATGTACGTAGTCACATGTGGCTGGTGGCTGGCTACTCTTTTGGATAGTGCAACATAGAATTTAGCATTTGGGGGCTTATTCTGGCCTTTAAAAGATCAAGATAAGTTAGAATTCCTTTGGGGACCAAATTGTTAATAATTAATCCACAAAGTGAAATTGTTGTATAGTTCCATATGCATTGAGATACTTTTAAAATGGTGTGCTCTCGTTCTCACTTATTTCTCGAAGACACAAGTCTTTATTTGTATTTTGATTTTGTTCCTTCTCCTGTTCCCTCCTCTGGAGGTAAATATACAACCCAGATTCCTGCTGGATTCTTGGATATAATCCTTCTGTAAGATCTCGGGTCCTTTTTGATTATGTTGGAAAAATAAACTGTCAGCTCAAGAGCGGTAGGAGGCTCTGACTCTGTGCGTGGCCCTTGCGGCCTGTTGCCTGATGGTACCATTTAACCACGGACGTGTCAGGCTGCGGTGTCATGCACATGTTGCTGCCTTGACGACTGCCTCGCATGTCTGACATGCTCAGACTCAAAAGAGCTGACTTGGCAGCTGCCCAGCAGATTGTTTTAAAGGCTCAGTTGGTGGCCGCAGATCCAGGCTGTCAGAGTTGTGTTATGCAATAAATCGTTTTCAGCAGAAGTTCTTAATCCAATTTCATCTAAAGCGGGGGGGGGGGCCCCCCGGTTGGGGGGGGGGAGGCGGTAAGCAAGGATAAGTACACATTATTTAATGGGAGTTTTGAAGAGGTAAAACTCTCCTTGCATAACCATTTTCAGACGGTTTGCTTTAATCTGAGAAGCAGGTCTGTTTTAGGAAATTTGCTGCTTGTGGTGCTTTTAATTTAAAGTCAAGGTAAGGGAACATCATTCACTAGTTCAGTAACTAAGTTGCTTGTAGAATGTTTCCTGGCCACTTAGCCCATTTCAAGGTGTGAGTTTCCCTCTGGGTTTGCTTTGATGTTTGAGTATTGACAATTCAACCAACAATTTTATGGCCCTTTTTTTTTTTTTTTACTGGCATGGAATTGATGTGAGAGATTTCTAAGGGGCATAGTCTTCTTTTTTGTTAGAGGGAAGGAACAGTTTTAGCCTATGTCATTCCTTGTTTATATCTAATGTGTGCTAAGAGCTAATTCAAGAATCAACACCCAAGCAAAGGAAAAAAATTTTTTGAGGCGTCCATTGTTCTCTCCTCAAACAGTCCATGGGAAGTGGTAGGCATTTCAGACAGCAACAAATTGCATTAAGTGGACTTGATTTAACAGGAGGTGTGTGTGAAGCTTCTCTCCTGGGAGGAGGAAAGGGCTATCAAGTTTTTTCTTTTTCCACACTTTCCCCAATTTTGCTTTGTCTGCTGCGTGCAGCTGTCACCTCAGACCACATCATACTTCTGCCACCGCCCACCCACCCCCCAGGAGCCATTTCATCATTTCATGTTGATCCAACTTGAAGTCGGGTTGGATGTTGGATATGCACTTCATTTTCTTTTTAAAAGAACTTGTGATGAGAAAGTCACAAATCCCTCTACCCCCAGGTCTTTCACGAGTTGGGTGAGTAGGAATAAACTCTGTGTAGATGGTTTTGTTGCTCATTCATCTAGGAGCACCTGTAATCCCACTACTGACTCTTTTTGGAATGTTGAGAAATGTTCTCCCCACCTCCTCCCCCAGGTAATTTGAAGGCTTTCTCATTTTCAAGGTTTATGTCTGTTGTACTTAGAAGAAGTTGGGGAGAGCATCTGACTTCTGCACCCTCACCTTGAAAGCAGAGGTGTTTGTGTTGCATGCAGTGGCTTCTGACTAGGCCTGTTTCCATCTTCCCCGTCTGGGTCCTTCTCTAAGTAGATGGACATTTGAAACATTGGTGAGAGGTTTGAATTCCAACTCAAACACAGGCCTGTATCACACTTTAATTTGGCTTTGCTTTGATATTGCTTCAGTTTTATTTGGTGAGGTGGTTCAAAAAAAGGATCTCTGTGTGAATGTATACCTTTCAAAAATGGATGCAGATTTCTTGAAATTTGCTGTCCTGTGTCCTGGTTTCCACCTGTTGTTCCAGTGGCATCATCAACAGTGCCCCTGGTTTGGATGCTGAATTACTTGGTCATCCTACCTATGATGCATGAGCCTCTTAGCAAACTGAGGCTTGGACAAAGTTTGGTTTGGGATATACATTTGGAGCCTGGTCTTTCCTTTCCAATACATGGAGGTCAATAAGATAAAATAATGCTTGGTTTAATTTTTCTAAATATCACACACAAATAATTGTATTCCTCCTTCCTACTCCTTACCTACATTGTTTTCTTTGAACCATTCTCATCCTCTCCTTTCCTCCTCTACCCTCTCCTCCCCTTCCCTTTCTTTTCCTGGGCCCCAAACGGAGCTGTTGATTTTTGTGTTTTTCATATATCATTATGTATTGCCTCTGTCAAATTAGTGATTTTTACTGTGCTTTCACTTATGTGTGATTGTGCGTTACATGGCTGCCATTACTTCCTGATAGTGTATCTGCGATGTAGTGGACAGACTGCTTGATGTTATGTGCCAGCTCTAGTTTTTCTTGCTGCCTGACCTTTGGGCAAGACACTGAAACTCATTTATAAGAAATAAGTTAATCCAAAGGAATTTTGTGATTACTTCCTTTCACATACATTTTCCACTTAAAGGGAGAAGGCAGTGGTATGTACCTCATGCTAAGGGGAGAATATGAGCATTAGCTACTGAGCAAAATGCCTGCGTGCAGCGAGCACCCAGTAGGCGTTTGCTAGGACTATAATCATTGTTGCTTTTTATATCCTGGGTGTACGTCTGTTGTGACTCCTCTGCCTGGCACCTTTTCTAGGTGCTTTACAGACCTCTGTTTTCCTGTTTTCCTGCACAAGTGCATTTGAGTGCTATGAAGAGATTTTACAGGATCCATCTTGTGGAAGGTTGGCTGTCATTGGAGACCCTGGGACTGAGTGGGGTGTGTGACTTTACCCTATCACTGATCTGATGAAGACTTGAGAACTGGTGCTGTTAGGGTTTGTCAAGTTAATAATCCAGTTTTATAAAGTACAGATCATATGGAGACATTTTGAGTGATCAGTAATTTTATTTGTGTTAAGCGAAATTTCAGGTTTATTTAAACAAACATTGATTTGGTTTTCCATTGTTACTTGAGGTTGGGGTAGGTGATAACGGAGGTACATCAAAAGTTTAAATTCTTCAGGATTATGCCCTCAAACCCTTTCCTTCTCCACGCGCATGGGTGCGTAGAAGAAACACTGCCGGCATCAGAGTCTGTACTTTTCTTTACTGTCTTGTAAATTAAAGCAATTCTTTAACATGGTTTTGAGTACAACTTGGTTTATATTACCATGCACACATGGCACCGTTTAGTGCATCCTCCCCCCCACCCTTTTTTTTTTTCCCCCCATTTTGCTTTAGCAGCTGAGAGAACCACAAAAAAGAATTCCACAGCTGGGAGCTGTCATTTTTGTGGGATTGGGGCCTTCCTTTGGTTATTACCATTTTGTGAAGTAATAAATTTACTACCTCCCCTGCACCCTGAAAAAAGAGTCAGAATCACCATGAAGGGCATAGTTAGTGGCAGGCTTAGTAAAACTCTTACATACAGTGAAATGAAACTGCTAAAATTTGCCCTATTTTTGGATTTGTTCATAGGAATAGAATTGCACTTACAGTATATTTAATTCCTGTTTTGGAATATCTTTCACTTGTTGGAATGATCTTTTTTTTTATTTTTTATTTTTTATTTTTATTTTTACCGGGAGGTCCACCGGGATCGAACCCAGGTCCCTCCATATGGGAGATGGATGCCCAACCATTTGAGCCACCTCCGCCCCCCACTTGTTGGAGAAGCTGTTTAGAGTTGGGTAATCATAAGATGAGGCTTTTTAGAGACCACCTAAAGAATGAATAAATTAACCTTATTACTTAGTGCCTTACCATTTTTTGTCTTCACCTATGCTGTTTGATCAAAAGAAGTCAAAAGAAGGGCTGAAGACCATTCTTCAGATATGTGAAGGGATTTTGAAGATGTCTTCATTCTGACAATAGAAATGGCAGCAGATGTTAGAAGCAGTAGTAAGTGGTGGAGATGGTAAGCCTTGGAGAAGGCTGACCGAGGTAGGGAGCTTTCTGTAACCACCTGGAGCCCATGGGAAATGCCGCTGGGTGACCCATACATACATACATATGTACATACATATATATATATGTATTTATTTGTCTCTGTGTTTTGTAGTATTGTTCGGATGGTGGGTAATTTCAGTGTCTTGGCTTTGAGCCTTTAGCCTTACTTTTAGTTTCATAGTTTCATCTCATTGTTACCTTTGGCTGTGTAGTCTAATGGAAATTAGAAAAGAGATATGAAAAGGGCATGGGAAGGCTACAAGTATACGAGAATGCTCCCCAAATTTTATTGTGCAGGGGGATCACCGGGCATATCTTGTTAAAATGCAGGCGAGTCTGAGATGGGGCTCCCAAACCTACAATTTTAGCAAAATGCCAAGTGATTAAGGTACCACCGATCTGGGGGCTGCAGGTTGAGTTTTAAGGATGGAGGGGGAGGTAAAGTGTGTGTTAATCTCTAAATCTCTGCACTTTGGAGAACTGTTAGATGGTGCTGTCTACTGCGTGTGGTGGGCTCCCGTGCTTATTGCTTGTGCTCTTTTATTGCCTGTGTCTTTACAAACAAAAAAGCAAAACAAACTTTTTTTTCCCCATCCCAGCTTGGGTGCTCTTTTGTGCTTTTTTTCTCCCTTTCAGTAAAAAGTATTAATGACCATAAGCATTCAAGTTCCTGACCAATTGCCATTTCTGATTCAAATAATGATTTTTTTTTTAAAGTATGTGGGAAAAAAAAAACAAAACAAAAAACAAAAGAAACCTTGTCACTTTCACTTTTAAAGGTCTTATTACTCATTCTTTCATTTACCAAAGAAAGTGACTTGGGACAGTCAGTGTCAGAGTAAATCTAGATCTATGGGATGCATTTGTTTTTTCCTGCTAGCAGACTCAAATCTTTTTTATTCATGTCAGGGTTTCCAAAGCATTTGTTTTGGAGTTGGGGACATAACAAGTAAGAGATTGGGGGATAGTAGTGAAGAAAGAGGAAGCACGTTTTCTGGGAGCTTGAATTGTGCTTCCCCAATTTTGTGATAAGCCATTAGCCTAGTTCTTTTATTAATGATACCCCAAATGACGATAGCTGCTTTTTAACACCTTTAATGAGATTCATAAGAAGAACTTACACACAGTGCACAAATTAATTTGCACCAGTAAACTTTTTACTGATGCACTGGGTGCTTGGTCCTGTGGCGCATTCCTGAGGAGGCCAAGGAGGGGTCTCAGTGCTGCCCTGCTAAGTCCGGAGTGAGTGCATCTGCCAGGAGGGTGAGCCCCGTGGCCTGGTGAGGGCTGGGAAGGCCTGGTGTGGGGACCGTGGCCTTCTTCTCAGTTTCACTGCTTGCCTGCAGTCTAGGAAGTCACCCATAAGGCTGGGCTCTGGATATGGAGGCGCAAGTGAGATATCATTTGATCCAAAGAGATCGTGATTTCGGAAGGAATAATAGAGCCTGAGGGTGGGAGTTAGAATATAAAGCTTCCTGGGGATACAGATGTGTGTAGCTAGATAGCGTGTGAGGTAGGAGGAGAAGCAGCAAGTGTCAAAAGCGGTGTTTTGAGAAGTAGTTGGTCATTATTTTTTTTTTTTTTTTTTAAGATTTTATTTATTTATTCATTTATCCCCCCCTTGCTGCCGGCGCTCGCCGGGTCAGCCAACCACGCCGTGCGGGCGGGCCCGCCCTCACCAGGAGGCCCCGGGAACCGAACCCGGGGCCTCCCACATGGTAAACGGGAGCCCTACTGATTGAGCCACAGCCTAGAATACCTTTGGCTATTCGGGTGCACTTACCCTTCCAGATGAATTTGGTAATTGCCTTCTCTAATTCTGTAAAGTAAGCTGTTGGGGCCTCCCATATGGTAAACGGGAGCCCTACTGATTGAGCCACAGCCGCTTCCCAATTGGTCATTATTGACAGAGGCTAAGGAGCAGTTAGTGGGTCATTGGATTTTGGGTCCTCTAAGACTTGGAGAACTTTTAGCCACTGTTTCCTTGCAAGTAGCTAGTGTGGGGGGTGGGGTGGGGGTGCACTCTTGTTGAGGAAGGGGTGCTGGCAGCCAGTATGTAGGAGGGATGTCTCTAGTAGGATGAAAAACTTTCAGCTGAGCCTACATCAGTCACTGTGGGGACTGTTATGTATAGGGAATTAGGTAGAGACAAGTGAAATTATGGGTGTAGCAGTGATTTCAGTCAAGAGAATTAGTGATTTCTGGCACTTCACTTAAAAGATGCTGGATATTGCTTAAGGTTAGGTACTGGCAAAGCAAATATGGGTAAAAGTTGACATGGCTGAGATTGAAATTGGCTGAGATTTTATTGAATCCAGAAATATTGAACCACTACTGTATCAGGCAAGTTCACTACTATTGAACCACTACTACATCAGGCATGTTTTAGGTTCTGCAGATACATTGTGAACAAGATAAACTATTTCCTGACCCCTTGGAGTGTGGGTGGTGACTTTATTAGGTGGCTGGTTAAATAAGACATAACTTTTGGAAAAGGAAGACTAGAGGAAGCCCTATACTTGATTGTCATAATAAACCCTTGAGAGAGGTTTCTGTATTTGTACTTTGCTTGGCATCTAATGATTGAATTATGTCTAGGATATTTTCTAGAACACTCAGTATTTTAGTTGTTAGGAGCAATGCTAAGGCCACAGGAGAGTGTTAAAACAGAAGCACTCTCTTTTTGGTCTTCTGTAACACTCAAGCTTGGAAGCTCTGTTTTTCCTTGTCTTTTTCCAAAAGAGAAGTGTGTAAGGGCAGTGTAGAGTGATTCACTGTGATGGGCCATCTGTGAAAGCCAGCTTAATTTTTAATATTCTGAATTATTACCTACCTCTTCAGCTTTAGAAAACAAAACAGAATCAACATCTTACCTACCAGGTTTGTGTCTTACAACAAGGAGGGAGGTGACAATTCTTGACTAGCACTCTGACTTACAAAAGAATACATGTTTGTTTTAAAGTGATTTTTCTTTTTTTTAAACACATGTCTAGGATTTTCAACCTTGTAATCTGCATGATGGATTAAAAGTACTTGAAGTGTAATGAAACTGCTTGTGTAGGAACTGAATCTTAAATGTGTCTCTTTGTAGGAGTTTGCATCTCACCTGGTGTAGGTTTTAATTAGACATTTGTTGTAGGCTGCAGCCTGAAGTCAAGTCGAAGGCATCAGCCAGAGCAGGATGCAGTAAATCGTCACAGGAGTTTTACATTGAAAGCTCTTTTGGGGTTTTATAATTTATAGGAAATAGTAGTTTTAAAACCAGTGTTGTTGTGGTTGAAGCAGACGATGAGACTAGGAATCTTATTGTGATGAGAAGAATTCTGCTCGCTTGGCTTTACGAATAGACCACAGAAGTGGGAAAGGTATTTTTTAACCTAATACAGCTCTGTTGTGCCGTTTATGTGAAATGTAGCCTTTTATTCCAGTTGCTTAATTGGGAAGAGTTCTGGACAGAGGGAGGACTGCAGTTTTTTGGTTTTAAGGCACTGGTGACTTGTACCCTGTAGTGTTTTGGAAATTATCCTTGTTCCTCTTGTCAGCCAGAGGGTAATATCTGGCATCAAGTCTGAACCCTTGTCTGTAGATGTATTGACTCCCTCAGGAGAGCAACTAGGAAGATAGCCGATACTTTCTTCCCCTAGAGTTGTGTTCTAGAAAACAAGTCTATAGCAGTGAAGGATGTCTAGGGGAAGGTGCAAATCCTAGCCCTCTACTTTCCTTGGGTCTCTTATCTTTTTTATAGAAGATGGAGAATTGTTCTCATTCTAGGAAATCCCTAAAGCTTAATAACAAGGGTGCAGCTCAAGTTGTTAGAGCTTAGACTTCTAAGATGTAGTTTGTGTTTCTGTAGAGTTTAGGAATCCAAGAAGCTGGAAAAGGCCCCAGATAACCTGCTGTTTTCATTGAGTTCTATGAGAGTTTTAGGTGACCTGTCTTGTAGTCACAGAGTTAATGGCAGGGAGTGAAAACCAATTTTGTTTTAAACCTAGTTTGTGCATCACCAGCCCCACCTCTGAATTAGAGTGCTCCGAGGTAGCTGGCTTCCTGCGTGCGTGTGTGTGTGTGTGTGTGGGGGGGGGGGGGGGATATGGGACTATCCAAAATCCTGCTTGTATTAATCTTTAATGTAGTCTGTTAAGGCCCAAAATATATGAGAAGCTCAAATACTTCCATACCTAAATTGAACTCTCTTGTAAAATGCTAAAGTCCTGACATAGTTAGGCTATTGTAAGGACTTCTGAAATTACCAAACAGGACGCAGACACCCTCAGAAGAGAACTTTGAGTACTCTTAGCCATATAGGTCAACACTTAATAATCTGCTGGATTTCACCATCTTGCTGGATCCCAGTTGCCCCAGTACTTTCATAGTTATCAACCATTTCCATCTCTCCAGGCTTGTTTTTCTAAATTCCCTGCTCATGTTTTTCTCATTTTCTCTTTTGTTTCTATTTTTTCCTTTAATTGTAATCTTCTTTTATTTTAATCTTTATTTATATCTTTTGTTTCCCTTTCCTTGCATGTGTGCTTCACCCTCTCCCCACCCCCCCATCCCTCCCATACACCATCCCGTACACCGCCTTCATTTTGTTAACTCCTCTCAGAAGCTTGCATCTTGGATTTGGGATGTGATACAGTATACATAAAGGCGCCACACTTTTAAATTAGTCTTTCAAAAAGCCTTTTATTCATGTGTTTGTGTTTTTAAAATACCCCCAACCTCCATTGCAATTCTCTTTTCTGCAGTGATCTCTCTCTTCTGTGCTTTATTCTCTTAAGAGGCCAATACAGACCAACACTTGCTTCTTGTGACTGAATTGTCAGTTCTTGAAGGTAGGATCTAGGTTTTGCTATATCCACAACTAACAACAATAACATCAGCTGCCAGAAGAGTGCTGCACAGACATGTAATGCTGTTCACACTCTGGCCATACTCAGTTTTTAAAACTCTCGTAAAAAGTAAAAATGGTCCCTTACACCTCTTGTTCTGGGTATAATAATTTCTTTTCCTAGATTTTGCCAGGGACGTAAGGCCACAGTATTACTAGTTAATGAACGTTTTTGGGGGTGGGGTGTATAAAGGAAGTGATATGGCTGTGTGTTTCTTTTAGTCCCTTTAACAGCCTGTGGATTAGCTTTTTGCTTGAGGTAGGTCTGTCTCGATGACAGAAGGGCCAGTGTTTTCCTTTTTACCGTATGATATAATTCTGACGCCCAGATCTTAGGTTGCATAATACTTGCTTGTTTTCTTTTAAGTAACTGCCTCCCCCCCTTTCTTTCTCATATTTCTCCAGGATGACAGTGATGGGATTCCATGGTCAGAGGAAAGGGTGGTACGTAAAGTCCTTTATTTGTCTCTGAAGGAGTTCAAGAATGCCCAGAAGAGGCAGCATGGTGAAGGACTTGCTGGGAGCCTCAAAGCAGTGAATGGTGAGTTGCGTGTTCTGTTGGAATTGGAGGATATCTTTAGGCATGGCCTTGCCTCTGTGTTGGATGTGTTCTGGGCTTCATGTGCTCCTTGGGCTAGGTACTTAATGGCAGCCTGAGAGTGAGTGAATTTGTGTTCTGGACACCCTATTGGGTTTACATATTTTTAGATTCCTTTTCATACTGCATTATGTTATTTACAAGATACCTTACTTAATTTGTTTTCTGTATACAAGATGAGGCTGTAATCTAATTTTTAGCTAGGTCTTAGGTTGACTTAGGAAAGCCTGTCTTCCAGCGTTTCCTACCCAAGCAGGAAAGCAGAACCCTTTGCTTATCTTGCTGAAATGTGGAGCCTTTTGTTTTTTTCCTCTGTATAGGAAGTAGTCTAAATCTACTTGCCTACTGCCTGTCCTGTTCTCTGTCTCAGTAACCTTCTAAGTACTTGCTTCCTTCTTTGTTGAGCAGACTGGGCAGCATACAGGTAGGCAGCATCATGGAATTCCTATACATCTGGAAGCGTACCTTCCTGGGATGGTTGGTTGTTAAATGCATCCTTGAAACTTGCTCCTTCCTGCCTTTTTCGTGATGCCCCTTTTTAACAGGGTTAGTATGATTCAGATGAAATCATCCACTGAAAGCCATGTCAGTACAAATCCTAGGGCAGTGACTACGGTGGCACCCCACGGTCTTTGTTGCACTCACTAATCTCCTCGAGTGATGGAGAAATGTGAATGAATCGACTGTATCCTGGTTTTTCCTTGCATGGGCCAAGGAGATGAGAAAGAGGAGATTCTTTTCTAGAGAGTTTTTCTCTTTTGAGGAAATTCTTTGGTCTTGGAGTAATGGAGTCATTGTGTATGGGGTCCTTGATAGCTTGCCAGGATGTGGAATGACAGAGTCCCTTATGTTTCCAGTTTCTTTCCTGCCTGTTGAGTGGTAAGGTGATTTGTCTGGGAGCCCCTTGTTGGAACTGGTGCTTACAGATAAGGACCCGTTGGTGCTTTGTTTCTACGGTCTGTGGCTGGGTTTTCAGAGATGATCGCTCTGAACTCCAGTTTACACACCCTCCCCCCGCCCCCGATAAAGTTATGCCCCTCTCTTCTCCCAATATTGTGTGAACCCCTCTCTCCCACCCCCCAGGTTTTCTTACTTTGTGTCACTTGGCTTTGGGGGTTCAACCATGAATGCCACAGTGGCTTGAGTATGGGAAAGACTTATTTTGAATTTCTTTCACGTTCCCAGAAGCAAAATAAGTCAGGTATAATCCTGTCTTTGAGAGTAGTGGAATCCATTGCCATGAGTGTAAACTTTGGACTCCTACATGTTGTTTTCCTTAGGGGACCTTCCCTTTTTATGCGGTTCTCCAATGGCTAGGGAACCCATCTGTTCTTTGGAAACTTTTTTTTTAAAAACATAACATCTCTTTATGTATTTTTGTTGATATGCACAAATGATTTACACAGGGATAAATGAGGATACTTAGGCAGCTGGGCCAGCTACATTTCAGCATCCTATAGTTATACCTTGTCTCTCTATTATTGCTGCATTTGCCTCAAGTGTCAGTTCTTTGGAAGCTCTTAAGCTTGTTTGTTGTCATTGCTACATTGAACATCAGCCTTTGGGGATGGGGGTGCTGGGGGAAAATATCATGTATCATGGTATCCTAGAGTCAAAGTAGAGGAATAGCTGCTATAATTTTCAGATTTTATTATTCTAATAAGGAATGCTTTCAAATCATGCTTTTCAGGACTGGTAATGCCTTAGTACTTATTTGAACTGAATTACAAACCACCCATCATTTTCAAACTGGCAAAAAACAAGCTTCTAGGAAGGTCAGTTAACCAGGTGTCTGGGGTGTAATAAAGGTAGAATTTGGGTAAAAGTCATTCAAGAGGCAACCAATGCTGCCAACCAGTTGGCTAATTGTAGCTCTCATTTTTATTGGTGTAGTCAAAAGCTTGATGGAAAGAATTCTAAGAAAAGTTGGCAAAGGCATCTGTGTTGGAACCATTGAAGACTTTAATTTTTGCATCACCTTCCTAAAGAAAAGTTAGCTTTCACAGTGGTAGTTTGCTTTTCATCCTGATAAAGCCGTCTCTGTCTGACTGTCTCTTTCTCTCGTACTTCTGAGATACTAAGGTTCTTCTCTTGGTTGTGAAATTGCTGTCAATGTGCCATTTTCTGGTGAGTGTTTGTGTTTGTTCAGGCAGTATTCCAAGACTACCTCTTTGTTATTCAGTATATTGGATTTCAGTAGGAGTTCTAGGTAAACTCATTTTGTTTTTTCAAAACTTAAGTGTTTCAGGAATAACTTTCTTAAAGCTATCTAACATGGCTAAACAAGGTACGGTTTCTTGTTTGGAGGTTACTGGAAACCTGGAAAACCTCTCCTGTAGGTCCCACATGCTCCAGAATCTTGTGAGTACTCTGTTCAGAGGGGTTTATCCATAGAAAGCTAAGACAGCAGTGAGCATCCAAAACTCTTTTGGATGATGGGACAGGGAGTCTGGGTTATTGCAAGCAGTGCTCTCTCTGGATGTGTGGATATGTATGTATGTATCACTTCAGTTTCAGCTTTATTAGGGGTCATTCATTACTCATAAAAAACAGAATGACCTAATCCTAAACTGTAAAATATAGCATATTTTAAAAATTAAAACATTTTCATTGAAGTGTATCATTCATACATGAACATATATAAACAAAAAATGTATAGTAAAAGTTGTGAACTTACGAAACATGCATAGCATCTGTGATGGTTAGGCTAATGTGTCAACTCAGCCAGGTAATTGTGTCCAAGTGTTTGGTCCAGCAAGCACTGGGCTAATTGTAATACAAGCGCATTTATGGACTTCAATCATCAGTGAGTTTACTGCATGGATGGCTGATTACTTCTGCATCAGTCAGGGAGATTGCATCATCAATGGGTGACGCTTTTATCCAATCAGTTGAATGCCTTAAAAGGGAAAGTGATTTCAACATTCAGAGAGAATTTCCCAGCTCGTTGTTGGACAGCCAACTTCTCCCAGAAACTCATCAAGGACCTTTCTTCGGACTTTCATCGGAGCCCCTGTTTGCAGCCTGTCTGCGGAACCTGGACTTGTGCATCCCCACGGTTGCATGAGAGACTGTTTTAAAATCTCATAGTATTGACAGATATGGCCTGTTGATTCTGTTTTCCCGAGAGAGCCCTGACTAGTACAGCATCATACAGGCTCCCATACATCACCCCACCGCCAACACTTTACATTGTTGTAAAGTACAGCATATTTTATCCTGGGCTTCTTCATTGTGGGACAGGTGAAAGCAGGGAGATGAGTTATGTGGCATGGAGGGATGAGAGAGTGGGAGGTTTTAACTTGTGCGTGTGTATTATTATTTTTAAAATATGTATACCTCCACAGCCCTTTGAGGTTTTCCTTCAGGAATGTCATTGGTCTAGTTTTAATTGTCCTGGGAATGAGTCTGGTAGAGTGGTGAGACTGTCTTCTCTAAAACTGGGTGGGGCAGGAGCAAGAGCTCAGGGGCTGGGGGAAGGGGGCTTCTGTCCCTCTGTCCCCTGTTTAAAGCTATGTAGCCATGGGCAGCGTGGGTAGTGCCTTAGTGCCAAGAGCCCTGGGTTTTTCATTGGTAAGCTGAGTAAAGTGCCTTGTGGGGCTTTTGTGAGTGTTCCATAAGATGCTGTGTATTTGGTAGTGACTCTCCTGTGGTCACACAGCTATTTCTTTTCAATGGCGATTTTTATTTGCTTATTTTCAACCACTGAACAAAATTCCCCCCCGCCCATCAATCCCCCCCCCCCCATCAATTTTTAAACAGTGATGTTTCTGGCATTTTTGGCTCTGCCACAGATTCCTTGGAAAATTGAGTTTTTCCCACTAATGCTTTGCATTTGCAGTAGAAAGGGCTCAGCATTCTATTGCTAACTCCTTGGCATGCTGGGGTGATGAGCCCTTCCCATTTGTGTGAAAGAAACTTGGCTCTCTGGTGGCCACCAGCATTGCAGTGGCAGCTTGTGTCTGATAGGCGAGGCTTAGCCGCCCCAGAGATGCGGGTCTAGGTAGAGTAGCAGTAGCCCAAGTGGACAGAGATAGTGGAAGGACCTCGTCTTTTATGCCATGCAATCCAGGTGTGCCATCAGTCTTGCTTTTGTGGTTCTGAAGTGACAAGGAATGCATTTTTAAGCTCCTGCTAGAGGTAGCAAATGTGAATGTTGGAGAATTGTCTGTGTAGGAATTGAAACCGTTGTCGTTACAGCTTGTTGGTTATAGCAGGGCTGAGGTTCTAGCAGCGCTAAGATTTGTTGATTGTGAGCCTTCCATCTCCTTCCTGCTGTAGACAATGCCACTTTTCCTGCTTGCAATAAATTGATGAAAGCTTAGGAAGGGACTGGCAGAGGCTGAGACCATGGCCACTCTTTGAGGGCCCTTGCCCGCTGGGGCTGAAATTAGGGACATTTAAGTAATAACATGGTACACAAATAATGAGTACACATAATTACACAGTAAGAGAGGGGAGCTATTAGCTGTATTTGAATTTCATTTGCTTCCTATAAATGTCATCTGAGATCCAGCAAACACTTTGGCCAGTTAAACAGTCTTGACAAGATTTAATGGAACCTGGAACCTTTTACTTAGTTATGATAAATAATTATTATCGTGTCTGTAGCTAATCTATATTGGGTGCTTACTGTTTGCCAGTTATTGTCTAGTACTTTACCTGTATTTAAATCCTGTAAACTTCAGAACAAACCATTTTATAGATGAGGAAGCTGCAGTAGAGTGGATTAGCAATATGCCGACATAACTGGGAAGTGGTGGAGTCAGGATAATTGAATTGGTAGTCAGGGGAATTAAAAAAAAAAACAAAAACAGCACTCCCTCAGATTTGTTACCCTCATTTTCAGTCATAGGCACACAGATGCATTATTTCTTTCAATTTTTTCACCTAGAGATTTGTCTATTTAATAATAATGTTTACCAGGTCCCCCAGATGGAGATTACGGGAGGGCCCGAGTCATCCCAGTTGTTGGTGGGAGATGGGCAGGTGATTTTCTGGCAACTGCTGTTACTTTAGAACAAGAGTTCTTAACCTTTTTTGTTCCACAGACCCCGTACTAAGTCCATACTATACTGTGTATTTTATAAATATATCACACCTGCACCAACATGTCCCCACAAGAATGATTTTTTGAATTTCAGTTCTAGCTCATGTGGACCCCATGTTAAGAACCAATGACCAAATTTGGACTTTATTTTACTTTTTGGTAGAACTTTCAGTTCCTCCATGTCTTTTTTAGGTTTTCTTGAAGGGTCCTGATCTTTATTCATAACTTCTACAGATTCATAGTCACAGGATAAGATAAAAATACAAAATAAAAAAGGGTGCATTGTCCAATTAGTGAAAGTGTATTTCTGGAGTCATATTTGAAATGAATATCGTGGTGTATGAGTAGATGGTTACTTTCCCTCAGCAAAGAGGGCCTGGAGGTCAGATTTAGATCTAGTAGGACTTAAGATGGTGCCTACATGGACAGAAAATGTTTTTAAAATTTTATTTTTTTCTGAAGCAGCTGGCTTACCATTCTGCTTTGCCCAGTTGTAGCTGCTGGTGTGTAAGGTCTAGTCTCATCTTCAGTGTGCTGTCTCTTTCCACTGCAGCAGCTGCAGTTTGGGGGGTAAGGAGGATTTCCCTAATACTTCATTCTCTGAGAATTTTCTTCCCCCATCCTCTGTCCCTGTGAGTAAGAAAGCTGTGTGGAAAGAAGGGAAAGTATACTTCACTGAACACAGCTTAAACCTATTCTTTGTTAAAAACCAAGTGTATCTACCCTGAAATGTGGTAGACTTGAGAAGCCTTGATTTTTCTCTCTGCAGCTGTGCAGAGAGAACGTATGCAGATGGGGCATTTCTTGATAAAGCTTGCATTTAGTAAATATTTTATTTTTTAGTATGTGGGGTGCATTGTGGGTGAAAAAACTGAGCTCAGCTTGCTTTATTTCATCCAATCTTAGGTGCCACTGAGTGATTCATCTTTATTTTGTTTTTATGTATTGTGCATGATAATTGTAAGATGCTTTCTAAATTTGAAGATGCATGTTTTAACACAGAAAACTAAAAGTCATTGAAGTACAATAAAGTACTGTTGAATAAATTCTTCAAAAGCCCAAGAGGTATTATGTGTGCATGTGTGTGTGTGTGTGTGTGGGTTTGCTTTGCCTACTTTGAGGAGGGTAGCAGGGAGGCAGAATGAGCTACCAGGAGAAGCTTCATAAAAGAAAGTGGATTTCCTTGAGCCTTGAAAAAGGACCTTGAAAGGTTTGGGAACTTTCTGGGCAAGGGCTGGAGTTTGGGCGAAGGTGGTGTTGGGATTAGGAGTGAAGACCAGCAAACAGATAGTTGACTTGAGCGTTTGTTGGGAGAAATGCCCGGAATGGCAGACTTCTGTTGTCAGGTTTCTTATACTGTTCTGGGGCCAAGGGTTTGGTGAGTCTTACTGTATAGCCCTTTTGCCGCAGGATTGTGGATTGCTAGAGCAGGAAAGGACGTTTAGAGGAATATAGGTCAAACATCCTTTTACAGATGAAGAATTCTGAGCCTTGGTGATGACCTTAACTGGAAGGAATGGATCACGCTGAAGAGTGATTGGAACCAGAAATCCAATTTAAGTGCAAGTGAAACGCTGGTAGGCATGGTTGCTTGCAGGTATTTCTTGGAGAGTTCACAGTGGGAGCCCCTGTGGAGGTTAATGTGCTCCTTTTTCTGGATACTTTGCTCTTTCCACCATCTGCCCCTCCAGTTCTCCCAGCCTGCCTGCAGTGTCTATTCTGTAAGTGGCGCTGCCTGCTTCCTTGATGATGTCAATATTCTCACCCAGTGGGAGGGGCATAGAGCGACAGGGCCACCTGGCGGAGGCAGTGCTGGGCAGAGGTGATGTGTGGGCAATTGGGTCGTATGTGGGCCCATGTGTTTCTGCTTGTCACAGCTCCTTAAAAAAGCCCAATGTTGAGGATAGGGGAAGGGAAGAGATTGGGGGATCTACTACGTTCTGGAATTTAAAGCTGAATTTAAAGGAACTTACTATTCCTTTTTTCTCTCTCTTAACAGCAGAATTTCTTGAAAGAAAATAGCTAAATGGTCTGTCTACATGTACTCCTATTTATATTCATATTAATATCTCACCCCACCCCCTTTTTTGAGTCCCCGTGGCCAGATTTCTATACCAGTTCACTTATCAAGGTCAATAATTACCTTGCTTACCAAATCCAGTCAGTATGCACTTGAGTTGCCCGTTCAGCAGTGCTTCACATCGTGGAACCTCTCTTGAACTAGACTAGTATGTCCACCTGCCTACCTGGCATCTGTACTCTTACTTCTTGATAGACCTTGTGAACCTATCATGTCCCAAAGCCTGCTCCTTTCCCATCTATTGTCAATAAATGGCAGTTCCATTCTTCTAATTTAGGCCTCAAGCCTTGGAGCTATCTGTTACTTTTCTCTTTTGCTCATACTTGCCTCCTATCTTTAGCAAAACGTGTTTGTTCTAAACTCAAACTACCTTCTGACTGAATCTCTCTGCTACCACTGGTCCAAGTGGTACTGCACTGGTGGAGCCTCCCAGTGCCCTTTTCAGCTTCCCAGTGCCCTTTTCTGCCTTTGTAGCAGTCAGAAGAACCCTTTTAAAATGCAAATTAGTGCAAGCTAAGCCCCTGTTCCTGTTAGCCTAAAAGCCCACTTGATGTGACCTCATATCTCTCTCACTCTCTCTCACTCACTCTCTCTCTCTCCTTCACTCGTCCTCATTCCTCAGCCTATTCTAGCCTTTCTGCTTTCCCACATACTCCAAGCATAATTTTGCCCCAAGGTTTTTTGTTCTTGCCTATATCTGGAACTTACTCCCTTTAGCTATTTATGTGATTTGATATCCTCACTGTATTTCGGCTTTCTGTTCAGACGTCCCCTTACCTGAGAGGTATGCCATGAACATCTAATTAAAGATCATACCTGCTTCTGTTGCTCTTTAGCTCAGAAAGAGCTGTTTTTTTTTTTTTTTTTTTACAGCGTTTCAAAGGTGTGTGATCTGAGTGTGCAGATCACTTGCCTGCCCACGGGCTGCATGCACTCCTCCGCCTCCAGTGCTGCTCCTTCCCATGCTGCTGTGAGTGTGGATAGGCTCCAGCTACTGTGGACGTTTGCACACCCTAACACTCGAGCCCCTCCCATTGCTGTTCTTCGTATTTTGTCTTTTGCGGGGTGGGGGTGGGGGTGGAGGGATTGGGGCACAGACTTTAGTCATAATTGTGATATATTGATATGTCTCAACTTCATAGAGATTCTTGGAATCTTGAAATTGGGTCACCTTGTATCCTAGACCCATTTCAGCAGGTTTAAAGGCAAGTTTCCTAATTTAATTCTAATAACATCATAATAATTGTACTATGTTATCATAATTTTATAGGCTAAGATCTAGGCAGTGCTTTCCATCCATCTTTCCTTCCCAGCATAGAGTAGGAAGGTCCTGAGCGTCATGAACTGGTGCTGCCCTCACCAGAGGGAAGTTGCTAATCAGTGAGATTTGTGTTCATTCTATAAAATCTTCTACGTAAAGGAAGGCCTTGAGGTTTTTCTAAATCTGATCCATTTCATGATTTGAATTCTGGGATGTGTGTATTTATGGAGTTTTAATTACTATCAGGTTCCATTACCACAAGGGACTAGAGCAGTTTTGCTTTGCTTGTGAATTTCTTAAATCACATTTCTCCCGTATTCAGAGGGCCTTTCGTTTAGTTCTTGGCAATAACTTATTATGACTTGACCCACATTAAAGTCTTCTATGGTCTATCTTTAAAGTCAGAAGAGTGATTACTAGATAAGCTTTTGGGAAATTACACTGTAGTCCATAAATTCCTTAATTTACTGTTTATTGATCTTACCTGCTGCCAAATCTTATGCACTCCTGGTTTCCTCCATAGTGTCTAGGACCCTGCAGCAGAGGCCCAAATTAAGCGTCTTCATAATTTCCTGAAGAGCGTGAACCTGTACTGGTCACTCATCTGAGGAGGTGTGGGGACCATGAGGGAAGCCCCAGCTGTCTTATAACTTTAGACTTGGTCGACAAGGAGAGACTTTGTTTGTAAACCAGCCTGTCTATCCTGTGTTGTGCCATCGACTTCCAAGGAGAACCTGTCCCTGGTACCTTGGTGATGCTCATGACTCCTTTCACGTTGTGCTCTGTTTCCTGCCCTGCTAACACTGGTCCTGGTTCAATTATACCTTAGATCTAGGATCTAACGACACAGTCAGCTCTCTCTACACTAACCTCTTTCTTTACACAGGTCCTCTTCCTGTGTTAGCTGTCCCCGCCCTTAAGTTTCTGGGTCACTCCTTAGCACCATTTTCCTTCTACAGGTAGGTTGGCATCTCTCAGTTACGGCATGAGGGAGGGACGATCTGAGCCGAAGGCTCCCAGGCCAGCTTCTAGTGCTCTCTGAAGTGGCCATTTCCCTCACCCTTTTCCTGGCTCTCAACAAGAAGATATGTTGCTGTGTGATGCATGAAGGCAGCCCAATGTCTCCACCTTAGGTGCATTTAACTTTCATCCATTCATTGATAGATACATGCATTAGAGAAGCTGGGGGTTTACGGAAGAGTCATGCATGCCACCCTATTAGTAACAGCCTGCATTGGTATGATATATTTGTTACAATTGATGAAAGCACATTTTTATAATTGTACTATTAAATAGTCCATGGTGTAACTTAGGGATCACTGTGCAGTTTCATGGATTTTTTTTTTTTTTTTTTTTAAGATTTATTTATTTACTTTATCCATTTTAACCGCCTCCTTTCCCATTTGCTGTTTTGTGTCCATTCGCTGGGCAATTTTCTGTGTCTGTTTCCTGCCATCCCTTTTCATCCTTCTCCTCCAGTCTTCACCAGGATTTGATCCTGGAGACCTCCGGTGTAGAGAGGAGGTGTGCTACCTGCGCCACCTTGGTTTCTGGTTTTCGGAGCTTTCGGAGCATCTTGTCTTGACTCTCCCCTGTGCCTCCCTCCTGTTACATCATCATCTTGCTGCATGGCTCCTGGGGCCTGGCACACAGAGCCTGGCAACCCATGCGCCTTCTATATGTGTGTATATATATATATATATTATTTTACCGGGAGTTCCCGGGGATTGAACCCAGGTACCTCCATATGGCAGACGGGCGCCCAACCATTTGAGCCACATCCGCCTCTGAGTTTCATGGATTTTTTACTTTTATTTTTATTCTAGTAATATATATATATATATATATCCTTACATTTCTCCTTTTTAACCACATTGATAGACGTATTTTGGTGCCATTAATCCCATTCGCAGCATTGTGCTACCATCACCATCCATTACCAGAATGTTTCCATCATTCCAAACAGAAAATCTGTACATTTTAAGCTTTAACTCCCTATCCATTCCCTATTGCCACCCAGTCCCCTGGTAGCCTATTTTCTAGATTCTGACTTTTATGAATTTGCTTATTCTAATTATTTCATATCAGTGCGATAATACAGTATTTGTCCTTTTGCATTTGGCTTGTTTCATACAACATGATATCTTAAAGGTTCATCCTTTCTGTTGCATGCATTGGAACTTTATTCCTTTTTATGGCTTTATATACATATTTTATATATATTTTATGTATATAACACATTTTCCTTATCCATTGATCCGGTTGGTGGGTACTTGGGTGGTGTAATGATAAAGATGCCACTATTAACATCAGTGTGCAAATATCTGTTCTAGTATCTGCTTTCAATTCTTTTTCAAATGCTTTTGGGAATATATACCTAGAAGTGACATTGCTGGGTCATATGGTAATTCTGCACTTTCTAAGGAACTGCTAAACTGTCTTCTACAGCGGCTACACCATTTGACATTCCCACCAACAGTGAACACTTCTCTCTCTCTTAACTGTGTTAGTTCTGAATCTCTTTTGCCTTCCTCTATGATTGGGGCATTCATGAAGGGACCTATAACTTTGAATTTGTGCGTTTGAGAGTTGTACCTCACCTCTAAATTGATTCTATGTTGCCAGGTTCTTTCCAGACCAGACACGATTAGGGCAGGTGACACATGACTGTATAGTATCCTTTTGGCATGCAGGAGCCTGGTAACTTTGAGAGCGATCTACATTTTAAATGGCTTATTCTCTTCCCTAGAGGCTTTGCTCTGTTGTACTGGCACAGGAATTTACCCAAATCAGACTCTTTGTATACTAGCCTTACTTGTAAAGGGCCTTTCCAGTTTGCTCAGTAGGAAAGTGTTACAGAGTTTTAAAGGGTGAGCTGGAAGGCTCTCAGCTGGCACTTTCTGAATCCCTCCAAGGAAAAATATTGGCAAACTCTGGACTCTCTGCCTAAACTGTTCTTATAAATTGAGAAGCCAAGAGTTACAATGTCACCCAGGGCCAGGTTGAATTGTGTGGAGGAATATGTTATCCACACTAAGACAGAGGACTATTTTCAGATTATATAATAACACTGTACTCCTTTCCCCCCCATTTCTGGTGTTTGAAAGAGATCTTTGGGTGATCTGGGTGATCTTCCTGTCACTGAAAATAGTAGAAGTGTGTAGTCAATGCACACTGTAGCCCCAGTTTTTCTGGATAGCTCTTTTTCCAGAAGATGCACAATATTTGAGATGTACATAACTTAATATATGCATAGCTCTGATATATTTTCTATTTTACAGTTTAATTTAAAAGAAAATGCTGGGGTGCTTCATTCACCAGGTATTTAGATGTTCTACCTTCTCAGGAAGATAGGCTTTTTTATTTTTTGCCTTTTTCCTATGGCTTCTGGGGACAAGATGCTGAAATACAAGGAGCAGGACCTTGCAGTCGCTTTATCACCCTGTTTGCTGCAATCTGTCTGACTTGGACTTTGATCTGTTGATGGAAAGGCTGATGTGAACATGGCATGAATTTGCAGAACTTCTCCGTAGGCTTCCAGGATGTCTGTGGAGATGTACCATTACAGAATAACCCAGGGGAGAATTTTAGGATAGGCTTTTTCTTCATCCATTCCCCTTGCCCTTCCCTGCTGCCCAGTATCCTGGGACTCAAGCAAGGATGCCTTTTGTGGCTCTGGTAGCACTGTGCAGCCCACTTTTGTGCTTCTGCCCTCTTGGGGTCTCCTGTTATGGAGGAATTCCAAGGGAATAGGTTAAGATTGCCATCAAGTGGCTGCTCTGGGTAGTGGATGGGAGGGTACTGGCTACCACTGCTAGCTGACACATTCTCCTTCTTTTACTTAGTCCCTGTGGGAAAACAGTCAGCTCGGGGTGCTTTCTGTCTGACGAGTTGGCTGGCCCATCTTTCTTTTTTTTTTTTTTTAGCAGCATCTATTTATTTTATAGCTTTTTAAAGAATGTATCTATGTGAACCCAAACCGCACCTTCCCTTGTTGCCGCTGTAAAACTGAAGGCAGCTTTAGTTGCAGTGGTCTGATATGAGGACTCTGGAGGTGTGGGCACAAAAGGAAAGATTTCAGGGGGTCCGTGAGCTTAAATTGAAAAAAAAAAATCAACTTATTACCTTTATTTTCTCTGACCTGTAACTGAAGTCTAGCATTTCCTTCACTTGTGAATGTATGCAATAAATTACAGTAGTATCCATTTCATATCACTTTACAGTTGTCACATATCTCGACAAATCGCTTACACTCAACCATACTTAGGAATTATGGTTGTTGTTAGACCGGATGCTAGTTGAGTGTCATAAAACTATCTGCTGCCATATTCTGAAAAGGGATCTGTGATTTTCACCTGACTGACAGAGGCATCTGTGGAACAAAAAAGGTCAAGAACCCCTGTTCTAGAGGCTTACTGGAGAAAACTGATGGGCATTTACCCTTCTGCCAGTTCTGGGCACAGATATTCGGCCCTATGACCACAGGCTTCCACCTTGGGTTTCTCTGTTCATGGAAGTTGGCGGGGAGCTTCATGCTGTCATCCCTGAAAGGAAGGCCCCACAGTTGCTCCAGGGATTAAAGGTACAAACAAACCTGATGCCTCCATTGTGTTGGGGCTCCTCTCTCTGACTTTCCATCTCCCTAAATGGCATAATAATTTCTTCCTCAGAGGTGGTATTCTTGGGATTAATGAGATGGTTGGTTTAGAGCACTTAGTATCTGGCAGAAAGTAAGAATTCAAAGGATAATTATTATGGAGGTTCTAGCTGTACGATACCCACTTACTCTCCATAAAAGCTGTAGCTGTGCCATAAAACCCTATTTCCTGGTTCTTGTAATTCGGCCTCACCCTAGAATGTTGGAGAGCAGAGCTGTAGCTCTTAACCAGCTAGAAGGAAGTTGCCAATTTTTCATCAGGAGGTCCCATTCCTGGCAAATGGAAGTCAAGTTTGCATATGTAGGGGTCTCCCACCAGTGCACAGAACTCTTGATTCTGCAGGCTCTGAGGGCCCTGGCGTAGCATTTCTGAGCTGCTGCATGAAAGGAGATCTGTGCAAGCTAGGCTGGAGTTGGGAGGCTGGAGACAGGGTGAGTACATCTGCATGATGACAAAGCTTTAGAATAGGGTCAAGGAAAGCTTCTCAGAAGTGATAGAGGCCATGTTATATAACCATTCAAATTATAATAAACCAGAATTCTTGGATGCTAGCCATTTTAAGCAATATCAAGCTCATCAAAAAATGGATACAGTAGAACAAGTATACTGAGAAGTTGGATTCTAATTCTAGTTCTCCCAGTTCCTGGATGTTATCCCTTTATTGGTTTTCCTCTTTTGTAAAATAAAACATTCCAAAAGTTTTGGACAAGCTGCTAGGGATCCCTTCCTTTGAGTTGGTTTTGTTTTAGTGTTGAGTGGTATGCTGGTATTCATGGCATGCTTGTATTCTTCTTCCAACTTGATAGATCCACTGCGCTGTTGGGTTAGGAGATATTTTGATGGCTTTAGGGAATTTGGAAGGAAGAGTATAGATGGGGTGCCCGGTTATTCTGGAGGAAGTTTGTTCCTTGGCTATTTTCTCTCCCCTATAGTGTTTGACTTGGACCCCCAGCCAAGCCAAACAGGCGTTTAGGTTTCCCTCCAGAGTTATCTTAGAATTGAGCGTGAGTGGTCTACGTGTGTGTATATGTGTGTGTGTGTGTGAGAGAGAGAGAGAGAGAGAGAGAGAGAGAGAGAGCGCGAGCAGAAGCCAAGGCAAGGAGCCTAGAGTCATCTGTGTATGGGTTTACACCTCTTTGTGCCTGTAGCCTTGAGGGTTGCAGAATGTGAGTCCAAGTCAGAATAAATTCACAGGCCACTTTCTTTGTTTATGGGTGTTAGTTGATCATTGCTGACCTCTGAGCCCTTTCTCCACCCTCAAGCCAACACATCAGGATTGCCTAAAACCGTATATAAGGAGTAATTGCTTTGCAAACAGTTTTTACAGTTTTTAGTTTTCTGAGTAAGCTTGTAGCTTTTTAATGATTCTGTTCTTTTTCCCCCTTCACCCTTGATTTAAAAACAAGACTAATTACCACTTGAGCCATCTGCTGCTCATTTGAAGGGGATTTGTCAGCTTGCTGCTCCATTTGCCCCCTTCTCCTTTTCACCCTGCCCCCCGAAAAGAAGTCACGGTCTGTCTGTCTGTCTTGTCCTATTTACTGGGTCTAAGCACGGAGCAGAGGATAGCAGAGACAGAATGGGCCGCTGCTGCTTGCAGACCCCACGACAGGGATTGAGACTAAGCACATGGAAAAACTCTGTAGGTCAGCGTAGAAGTTTCTGTGATGAACTGGCCTGTCTTTGTTGTCTGTCATATGGTAGCCACTAGCCACGTAATGCTTGAGCCTGTGAAACCTGGTTGGTTTGATTAAAGGACTGAATTTTTTATTTTATTTATGTCACAGGTGGCGAGATAATACCTGATTTAGATGTCAATCTATAGAAAGAGCATAGTGGTGAAATTCTTTTCTTTCATTCTCATGCCGCACTGCCCCCCCACCCCCACCCCCCAGGAACTCTTTCATTCTCTGTAGCCACTGTAGTTCATTTCATAAACATTCTATTTTAGCTCCTCTCAGGTAATGTTAACAATTCTGACAAAATAATAAACTATTAAAATTTTATTCAAATGCCTTTTAGTTCTAGAATGTTTTTGCCTGTGGTACTCATGCCACTAGACTGATAATATCCTTCACTACAGTATAACAGTGTAATACTTGGCTCCAAAATTATGTCTACTTTTACACTTTACCTTATCCAGGCTGTTCATTAGCCCCACATACACGATGCTTCATATAGATAGCTTTTATTCCCATCATCAAGTAGTTGTTTGGTCATTGGCTACTACTGCCATGCTGTCAACACCCTCAATTTCCTTGTGGTATCCTTTAAGTAATTAAAAAAAATCCCCTTACTTTATTATTTAAGTAGTTCATTTCTATTGGAAATTTCAGGAAAGTATGAAGAAGATTGCCATCGGAGGGAATATTATTTATTACGAGTTTTATTTCCTCCTGGACTGCTTTCTAGACTCCTTCCTCCTCCTCCCAACTACAGTCATTTTGTGCAGTTGAATATCTGCAGTATAAAACATTGAATCTTTCCCCATGTTACTAAGTTTGGGAAAATGCGATTTAAAAAAAGTGTAATATCTAAGAATATATATTTAGACTTTTAAGGAAATTGCCACAAATACACACCCAGTTATTACTGGTGATTACTTCTAGTGTGTTGGGGCTTGGATAATTTTACCTCATAAAAAAGATGTTTAGAATTAAGAGCAATTCTGACTTAGTATTTTAATACTAAGTAATACTTAGTAAGTATTTTAGGAACAAAATTAGAAGTACATAAAAGGAAGACAGGAAACTGCTTTAGATATGAAAAATTGTCTCTAAAATATAAAGAACTGCAAAGTTGTGATTATTAAAAGGTTTAATGTCAAAGGCACAAATATAGAGTTGTTAAATAACAAATTTGTTATTTATTTAACAAATAGCAAATATTTAAACCAATTTGTTATTTAACAAAGTTGTTAAATAAATCACTATAGAGTGGTTTAATTTTGTACTCATAAAAGTTTTCACCTGAAAATTTGGAGCTTAAGTATTCTACTTCCAAAGAACTCCTAATTTTGAACAGTGAATGCTAAGAAAGCCTAGTTGAATGTAAATTAAATAAGATATTCCCAGCCAAAGAATGTTAATTGCAAAAATTCTTTGAAACATTTTCTTCTCTAGGAGGAAAACCTTGAATGGTGGAATAAGATACCTTTGAGTGTTTAACAGGGTCTCCAAAATAAAGGCCCTGAAATGGGCTGGAGGAGTAATTTATTCTTCCAACTGTATTTGTTGTGTTATCAGCTGTTTTCTCTAGGAAGCATGGTAGGTTTTGAGGGTTATTAAGATAGCAAATACTCTTCTTCATGGACTTGGCAGCCAGGCCATCATTGCTTTGTGGCTTTTGGTATCATATTGAAGCAGCACCTGGAAATTTGTTGTTGGGGTCTGTGTCACTGATCCTTTTTCTGGGGAGATAACACGCGACCTCAAAGAAGAGGAGGAGCTTGCTGCACATACAGAGGGGAGATCGTATTCCAGGTAGAGGGAACAGCATGTGCAAAGCTACTGAGTTTGAGAGAGCAAGTAATGGGGAGAATGTGTCCTTTGCTGTACATGTAAGAACCTAGCCAGCTTTACCACAACACCTTTATGGAATATGGTGAGGTGTATCCAGGTTTCAAAACCAAATCATTGCTAGGCAGTCCATTGCATGACACATGAAGCTGATTTTTTTTTTAAGATTTATTTTTCTACCCCTGTCATCATTTGCGCTCACTGTCTGCTCTCTGTGTGTGTTTGTGTGCTTGTCTTTTTTTTTTTTAAGGCAGCACCGGGACCTCCCATGTGGGAGGGAGGTACTCGGGCTTGAACCACCTCACCTCCCTGCTTGTTGTGTCTCTCATTGTGTTTTCCTCCTTCTGTCTCTTTGTCGCATCCTTTTTTTGCATCAGCCTGTCAGGTCAGCTTGCTATCTTGCTCGTCTTCTTTAGGAGGCACCAGGAAGCGATCCTGGGACATCTCATGTGGTAGCTGGGTGCCCAACTGCTAGAGCCACACCCCTTCCCAGGAAGCTGATTTTTGTTTTTAAAAATGGATGCAACAATTTATAACAGTAAGAGAAACGAATAGTTAAAATAAGTTTTTTTGAAGTCCTTGCAGATAAATCTGCTTTCATCTGATTATTTCGAGATATAGAATTAATGAATTTGTTTATTATATACTTTCAAAGGTGTTAGCATCTATTACCAAAGGTGTTCTCTAGAAATAGTGTATCAACTTATAATCACATTAGCAATGTATGAATATAAGTTTTTTCAGTCAGAAATTTTGAAAAGGTGACCTTAACTCAAGCTGTTTGTTTCAGTAATTTTCAAACACAGTTTTCCATTTTTTTCATTATCCCTAAGAAGGTAAAATGACCATGTTGTGACTCTGGTTTAATTTTTTTTTTTATACTTGCATGGGTTATTTTTCTCCCCACATTTTGATAATCTTCTATACCTTGGCTTCATTGCTGTCTTTACCTTTTTAAAGTCATTAACTGAATCACTTAAAAGTGTATTAAACACTAAAGTATATTTTAACTTCTGTTTTACCGACCATATAATGGAAAATGTGTGTTGAACAAAAGATTCTATAGTTCACTAGTGTGTATGCTTAAGGCCCTTAGAAAGAAAGCTCTTACTATGTACCACAACTGCTTTAACACATATAATTATATTATGTCCCCAGCAACCAGCATTGTCCTTATTTTCATTTAAGGTGAAGAAATTCAGAGGCAGAGAGGTTCCAATGGTTTTCACACAATGACTGAGTGGTAGAACCAGGATTTGAACCAGGGAACCTTTTTCCAAGGTTCCTCTGTATGGGCTCTGAACCTTGAAACTTTTTAGTGCAAGGTCCTTAACCAATAAACCATTAAAAAAAAATTTTTTTTTTTTCATGGAATATTATCTTTATTTTGTGATAGCTTCTGAATTGGAACTTTCTGGTTTGGTAGTATTGCCATTTTATTAGTATTAGTGACTAAATCTGTAGCAACCAAGCTTATTCCACTAGTTAAGTATATAGTCACCCAACCCAGTGCCCCTGCTGTGTTCTTGTAATGGTTGGTATTATTTTATAAGCTGGTTGGCTTGAGGGCCAGCCACATTCACCGAACAGTTCAGTGCTGTTGGTGCTTCAGGAATTACCAAGTCCCCTTGGAAGGAGTCCAAGCCAGACTCTGTATGTGCCAAGGCATTAACTTTTATTTTAGTATAATGCAAATGGGTGATATTTATTATTTTGACTACTTCTGTAGAGTGCCCAAATATAACTTATTCCTGAAAGTCAAATAATAGCACAGTGGATCACCTTTCTGTACCAGCTTTCATCATAATTGAGGATATGACCAATCCAATGTAATATGACCCAAATAACAATATCCTTATCAACACATGGTCTGTGGAGTGTGAGCACTGAAATCTTATCTTTCCTATATGAAATTCTCAGGCTCCACAACCCTGTATGCTCTCCTACTTTCACCCCCCTCCTTTATTATTATATTAGCATTTGGGGGAAATATTATTAATTGCATACAGCTTAAATGCTAAGGCATCACCTTGGGCAGGCAGTGGCTTATATAGTAGCAGGAAATTGAAGAGCTTTTTGAACATGATATGAAGGATAAGGAGGAGTATTCCTTGATTTGCTACAAGGCTTTAAGGCTTGCATTTCTCTAGCTCTCAAGGTGTGCTGGCTGGCTTTCTTGATTGGCTACATGAATAAGACAAGGTCTTTCACTACTGAGGCTGTTTAATTAATCAACATGGGGCATTATTGGGTATCCAAATTTGATTAAGACTTGCGAATGAATTGCTCTCTCAACTTTATAAAAATCTTAGATTGAGGTTTGCTCTGGGCATATATTTTTAAAATGCTAAGTGCATCTGGTGGGGCGGCTGGAGTCTGCCCAAGTCAGTGTTAATGCAATGGTTGTGGGCCTGGCTATATGCTTGATTTTGCAGCTCTTAGAAGAAAAACATGGAGGGAATGGACTCACGCCCTCAGATGTCCTGGGGTGTAGGCGATAATTAGGTGGATGACAGCCATGGATCTGGCTGGCTCCAGAGCATTTCTTTGGAAATGAGATGCTTTCTGAAATTCTGACCTCTTCTGAAGTAGCAATTTGAGCAGAGTGCCTTGCTCTCTGGTGTCTTGAGTAATCAAAGGTCTTTATATTTAAATACCTAGAGATTACAGTTGACACATTGGCTGGTACACAAGCAAAAGTTGATTTAATCTGCTTTGGAAACCAATTTGCCATGATCTTGTAATTTGAACATTTGCCTACCCAAGGATTTACACTAGAAATCCACCAGGACATCAGGAGAATACTGCTTTCCAGGAGACAAGCTGAGGAATGTTTGTACCATTACTCACAATGACAAAAACTGGTGGCAATTGTGGTATATTCATGCAATGGAGTAATATACATTAATGTAAATGAATGAGCTAGAGTACCAAGCGAAAACATGGTATCTTAGTAAATAATGTTGAGTCTTAAATTTAGTCTACTATGACTTCACAATAGGATTATGAAGCCCAGTTTTGCGTGTGAAGTTTGTGATCACGATAAAGCACAGTAAAAAAACATTTGTGGTGCAACTTTAAAAATAATGAAATGGGCTGAGAGCACATAGGTAATCTTTTAGGTAATATTTTAGTAATTGGGTTACTAAATTGCTTGTGAGTTCATACAGTATTCCTTATATTATTAAAAGTAGAGGGGGAGACTGAAGTTGATAATTATCTGGGTAGGCTTCATTTAATGAGTGGGCCTTGCTCTGGGTTTTGAATACTGGAACCTAGCTGGTGTTGCTGGCATCATAGTAACTTGAAACAAATATTTTTCCTCGGTTTTCCCTTTCTGCCTTCTCTTCTATTTAGTGTTTTAAATATTCCTAAACTGAACCTACTTCTCAATTTTATTCTTTGCTTTTGAAAGGGTGCTGTTAGTCTAATCTGTTAGCATGTTTCCACTTTAGCAGATGACCAGCATTTTATCCAAGCAGTCCAAAGCCCATTTAAATTCGTAAAAGATTTTTCCAACCCTCCTTCCCACAAGCTGGTGTGACACATGATTCATGCCTTGATTAGTATGGTCCGATGCTGTGGGCTCAGGGAAGTAAAAGCAGTCTATGACCAACCTCCTGTTAGGTCTTCTCTGTCTTTTAAAAATTTACAGAATGAGTGCATTTTTCGAGTTGAAATGAGAAGGAAGCAGTGGAGGCCAGGAGAGGGCAGAACAGAGAGCACAGATACTGTTGACAGCTGGTGGCTGGAAACTCTGGAGCCTGTGTCCCCTTTCGGGGTAGTGGGAGCTGGAAATAGACAGGATCAGTACATGACCCTCAGACCTCAGTTCTGGTCAGTGGTTTCTACTCTTTTACTGCTCTTGTGGGTTCTGCTTTTTTACTAACTTTTTATCAGATTACCATATCTCAAAACAACTCCCTGACAATCTCCTTTCCTGTTCTCTACTTTGGGTTTGTTTGATTATTGAAGGAGCCAAAAGACAAGTCACAGTGGAAGAAAGAGGAAATAAACCAGATAGTTATCCCCTGAATGTCCTTTAATTGACTGTGAACGACTGTCTCTGCCACTGTAGGAATCTACTGTCCTAGAGAGTCCTGCCTAGAGAGGTCTCTTGACCTCACTCTGGAGAGGACATAATTGGAGGAGGGGTCTCCAGCCCCTTCTGTTTTATAGGGAAATGTACCCTGGGCTTGTTCCTGTGTCTGAGCACATGTCACAGGGTCCTTGGATGTCGTTTGAGTCATGATGAGGCACTGGCACTGCAGTCTTGGGCAAGAACCAGACCTGCCTGAGTCTCAGTTTTCTTCTCGCAAAGTGAGGGATTCTACTGGATGATCTCTAAGGCTCTGTTGTAAATTCTGATTTTAACGTAGTAGCTCTCACATTAAGACGAGAGTCTGTCCCTACCTCCTGATAAAAAGCATTAAAGATGGCCCAGGTAAGATGAACCCTAATGATTTAGGAACAGGAGGCTGCCATAGTGGAAATGCTCCATGGCTTTGAGGTCATCCTGCCGTGGGCTGTGCGTCTCCAGCACAAAGCTCGTGTCCGCTCCTAGGGTTCGGGTGGGATATGAGTAAGTTCACGGGCATCAGTATCAGAGCAGAAGCTGCTCATTTATGGTTCAAGACAACAACAAGCAAGCAACACTAAAAGTAATAGTATGGGCACGCTTTCCCTCGGGTGTGGGTTCTTACAGGGCGTTGCCACCATATATTTTTCCCCTTGAAAGGGCACAAAGAGAAAAGTATGGGGTGGTGTTCAGAGCATGTGTTTTGGACAGTGTCATTGCCAGCTGAAGTTGAAAAGCTTCAAAAGAATTGACTTTAAAAATCAAAAAGCTTATGACTTATGAAAGGAGATGTGTATTCCAGTTGTCAGAGGCCCGGGAGTTGGCCAGACCTCAGTTGGATTCTTGCCTTATTCACCCCTCTAAGCAGCTGCCAGGCCACGGATCCTGTTTTGTGAAAGATTCCCATGAAACAATGAGGGAAAACAGCCTCTGTTTTATTAGATTAGATCAATTTATGTGCCTGGGGCGGGGCTGGGGCCGGGCTGGGGGAGGGGTGTCCTGTGTTGGGGGTGGGGAGGGCGCCATGGCTGGGTCTGCTGAGCATCATTAGGTCATTTCATAAGTAATGAAGCTCTGTGGTGGCTGCAAGGGGAGGAGGGGGCAGGGGGGAGGTGGGCGGGCTGGAGGAGGAGGTGCCTGGAGGAGCATGTGGAAGGAGATTTCTGCAGTCTGTCTGGAGTGCTGCCCAGGTTTCCCAGCCAAAAAAAACAAATAAAAATAAATAAAAGGCAAGTGCTGAATGACGCAAATTATGATATTAAGAAGGGATACTATTGAAAATGTGTCTTTGAGTCCGCTTTCCGTGGGGGTGGGGTATGTGGGGGTGGTGGTCTGAGAGACAGGGCTTGCAGAAGTGCAGACAATTAAACTGAACCTCCCCTTCAAAGGAGGTCCCCAGCCCCCGTGGCCCCCCATGTCAGAAATTCGAATTCCGGTTTGTCTGCATTGCAGGTTGGGGAGATTGTAGGATGAAAAGCCAGTCATTCTTTTTCCTTTTTCTCATTTTAATTTATCGGGGGCGGGGGGGGGGGGAGCCCAGAGACCCCTCCTCTTCGATTCCCTCCCCTCCCCATAAATAACCTTCTTTCCCTGGCTGTGTCCCCTCCCCCTCGGCCCCGTTGCTGCTCTGGCCGTCCTATTGCGCGCTGAGTCTGCACTGCCGCTTGCTGATTACGTACAGCAGAGGATTGTTGACAAGTGCTCTGGAGCCTGCCTCGCCGCTCTTCCTCCCTCCCTCCCTCCCTCTGTCCTCCTTCCTCTCTCTGTCTCTCTGCAATGATCCGGCTCTGAGGATGGCTGCTCCACGGGTCTGTCAGGTGCAGTTTTTGGTGGCTTATCTTGAGGAGCCTGGGATAGAAGGTCTGTTCCTATAAATAAAATAAAAACCAAATAGCTCTAGATTTGTTTCAGGCCGCTATGGCTTTTGTTGGAGAAATAGGCCTTTGTGGGTTTCCCTGCTGGGGTCTTGATTAAATCCATTATGGATGGCAAGGTGCTATATATGAGTATGTGAAAAGTGTTACGATTTGCTTAAAATTATTATTCTTTTAGCTTTGATAGCCTCCCTAGGGGCAATGGTGGCTCCTGCAAAGGCACTGTGGAAATTTACAAGAGAGAATTAATGCCGCTCCTAAAGCATTGAGCTCTGTTGACCATTTTGGCCAAATCTGCAGTTTTAACCAGGCTCTTGTGAATTTAAGACATTTCTCTGGGGACTGAATGCCATCCAGCAATGGCTGGTCCCTTTATTTTATTGCCAATTTATTTGATCATTTCCCAGCATTTAAAAATAGATGTTTGATTAAAGTTAATTAGGTCTTCCCTACCACGGTGCTTTGCTTAGTTTTATTAACAGCATGCATTTTCATTTCCCTCAATCCTCTCTTTTTATGTACCTCTTGTCTTCTTCCCTTGGAAGATGGAGGAAACTGAGGCATGTAAATGGATACTAAGCATTTTGTCCACAGTTCTCAAGTAATTCTGGGTTAGACCTTAAAGCATTAAACTCCGAGTGCTCTCGGTTCTTCTTCCATATCTTGTGCCATACTCCATGTTTGTGTGACCAGGTATGAGCACAAATGAATTTTGGGTGCTGACCATTAGGTGCCTCCAATCTTGGCAGATTCCATTCCCACATTCCTATAGTTCTGCTTTCTGTGCTGCTTCCTTTATATTTCAGAATTGGAAAGAATGCTGCCCTGGGAGGCCTTTCTGAACTTTAATGCTAGCTTGCTACCAGCAGATTTTTTTTTTTTTTCCCTTTGAATAGACCACTTAATCCTTTCTTAATATATTCATCTGAAAAGTAGTGTGCGGTTGATTTGTCTGTGTGAGATAGCAAGGGAACTGGGAAACTACTGTGCCTCCCAGTCAAACAAAACATAACCTAGAACTTGAAAGGGCCCCTTTTTATTGTTTTAGGGAATAAATGTGGCTGGAGCAGTTTTAGGGGGTAAGAGTGTGGCTGTTTACTTATTCACAGATTGTGATCTTAGGGCACAAAGTACATCGAATTTCCTCATTTTATTCCCTTATCACAGACCAGTATACAAACTGATAACTTTATGGTGTTTTGTTGATTTTAATTAAAGCTAGCTTTGCTTACCTTTGTAAGGACTTGCTAATATTTGAGAGCCTGTTTCTGTTGGCTAATTATATTTGTGGGTATATGGCATGATTATATAAAACTTTAAGGGCATATATATATATATGGTTCATATATATTGTAATTAGACTATCTGCAAACATGCTATGACTATGGAAATCTCCCTTTGAAAAGCATAACTTCCATGATTTGTAAAATCAAATTTTGGCATGCCAGGTTTCTGGAGGAAAAAAAGTGTTGGTCTCATTTATCTATGAAAAAATATTCTCAAGCCTTCGTGTTTACCTCTCCTGCCTGTGGCTCTTAAGTTCCCATGCTCTGCAATGATGCCATTGTTCTGCCGTGCATTCTGCACACTAGCCTAAGCCCAGGGTTGCCTTTAATCACCTTTCTTCTGAATGGGGAGGGCAGCTTTCAACCAAGGGGTAGCAGCCTAGGCCCTCTGTATGGCAGAGCTCTCTTCCCTAGCTTCCAGAAGGATGAGTGGGATTCCCTAGGGGTTTCAGCTTGCTTGCAATGCTTGTGTTTACCTGGCCTGCCTGGGGGAGTGATGAAAGATGGACCAAGAGGTGTTAGGACGCATGGGTTTGAACGTAGACCTCCTTGTTGTAGAGCAATGTGGGTGTTTATAATTCAGTAATTACTATTCAATAAATACTTGTTCTGATTTTATAAAAACCATGTTCAGGGTGAGTGAAGAGGAGGAGAGTGGAGGTTGGAAGAGTCCTTGTCCCAAAGAAGTAAGGGAGCTGTGCCAAAATACTTAGCACACTTTGCTCACTGTTGTGATCATCAGAGTTTAAATAGCTTTTGGGTTGGTACAGGTATTTTTCCTAGAGATCATTCTCCATCCTTCTGAGAGATATTTGAACCTGACTGAAGTTCAACTGTTAGCTTTTTTGTTGTAGGTGGAGCCTCTCTACTTGAGACTCAGGCTAGGATGGCTGAAGCACAGGTCTTTTGTCTTCCCATTGGTGCTCAGCCATTCAGGGATTTAGACAGCCATAACAGGGCCCATTAGAGCAGAGGCAGAGGTGTGCTCCTGCCTGTAGGTGTATTTCTTTTGTGGTTCAAGGTGAGCAAACGCCTTCTAGTTTCAAGGGTTGTCCTTCTCTTTTGCTCTCGGGGTTTCTCAAATTTAGTCATTTGCTTGATTCTGAATTAGGAAAAAAGGGGCAGGTCTCACTTTTTTCCTTGCCTATGTAGTGGCCCAACTTGTCCATGTCAATCATTGTCACTATGTCAGATTATCTACCACATTTTCTCAGAAACCTGGGCATGCCAGGGTGGTTTAGATGGCTGAGAGGTGTTGTGTGGGGAAAGTGCCTGGTGGGTATGAAGGGTTCTTGTGGGAGTATTGATTTTTTAAAAAACAAAACAAAACAAAAATCTGTGTTCTCCCTGTATCTTGAGGCCATTTTGAAGGACTGTCAGTCCTGTTTGTGGATTACATTAGGGACTCTTCATGGTTGATGTGAGAGTAGACAAAGGGGAGCCCTGGTCTGCTCAGGGGCCAGTTCTCACAAGAGAAAGGGATGGTTATCCATAAGCCGAGGTGTTAAACCATTTTCATTTGCACGTTGCTGACCGTGAGTCTGCCAGTGACTTCTCCCTAAGACTGCCGTTTGTTTCCATCCACATCAGCGTTTTGATGTTCATGGATAAGCTTAGGCCCAGCTTCTCAGACCTCTCTGCACTGCTTACTGTACTCTCCCCTTTCCCAAACCTTATAGGCTTCACCTGAAGCTTACGTAGCTGCTGACCTGAATGTGGAAAATTGGGTTTAAACTCCATATTCCCGGTGTACTTAGGAGGCTGGCCCAAGTTATATCTTCCCTGGCATCAGAAGGCCTTCCCTGTTTGAAAAGCGAAAAGAATACACAATTTTCTTCTGTCCTATTTTTAGGACATTTTTCTGTCTTTTTGGAATTTGAGTGGAAATAGGAGCTTTGTTTTTCATTAGTAATGGAGGCATTCCAAATACCTCAGAGAGGGCCCTGCTTCAACCAAGGGAATCCTTAAGTTTTCTCAAAAAGTACTACAGTCTCCCCCCCCCAAAAAAAAAAAACAAAACAAAAAACAAAGCCACTAAGAAATTGCTGTTGAAAATGAAAGCTCTCTTTGGCTGCTTGACTGTTTAATATGTAATGTGATACCTTGTCTCACAGTGACAGAGTGACAGACGGCCTTGGCTCTATAATACAGAATTACCTTTTGTGCAGCTCTTCTACAACAAAGCTAAACATATCTACTCTCCCTAATATGCTAATTACTTTGGTGTGCTCCAGATGTTTTAGAAACACTGGAACAGCTTCAAAGGTCTCCTTGTTTTTCCCCTTTTTAACCCTATTTTTGGCTTTGCCTTTGTGGACTAGAGAGGCATTAGATCTTCCTTTGGCTTTGAATTCTGTATGGATGTGTAGCTAATGGAAAGACTTGAGTTAAACTTCTTTGTGTTCAGTATGTTTGGATGTTCTAGTCCTTTTTCTGATATTTGGAAAGAGTTATCTTCTATCTTTATGTTTGTGTTCTGAAATTTATAGTTTTCATCAAGTGCTTAGCAAAAGTTCCTTCCTCTAAAGTAATCTTTGGCCTAATTTGCCTTTTATATTTTTCTACTCCCCGCTATGTTAAAACAACGTCTAACTCCGATCTTAAGAAAAAAACATATTTATCTCTCTTTTCTGCTGCTGTTTCAGCTTCAGGAAGAAGTCAGTTTTGTTGCATTGCCTTGTGTGGCTCTGGTAGCCTTTTCATATCTTGTTAATTTGGGAGGTGGGATGAAAAGCTACCGAATCTGCAGAGCTGTTGATAGCTGAGTTCTGTTTTCTTCCTTGGGGGTTCTCAGCTTGTGAGAAGGGACACTGCTTTGTGATGGCCGAGGGGTCCCAGCCTGTGGCTCACTGCTCCTGTCAGCTGCTAAGTGACTAGCCAGGGTTGCAGACAACCCAGGGTTGCAGCCCCCAAGCTGCCTTTACCGCAGCGATTTGGAGTTTTCAGTTCATATTTATTGCTTTTGTGAAAGACAATAGACATGCTTTAATTTAAGTTCAACCTACTGAATATTAATAGAGGAGAACAAATGCAAATGTGAGGAGACTGAAATCTTGCGGGCCATTCAATTTCCTCTGTTTAACCTTTTCTCCCCAACAAAGGTTTTTGTTGGTGGGTGTCAGGGTTTGAGAAAATAAAAACGGGTTTGCGTGTTTGAAGGGAGGGGATGCTATTTCATTATTTCTCATTGACTACAAATAATTGAAAACATTGGTGGCAGGGCTTTGTTAGGTAGGGGAAAGAAAAGGTAGCTCACATTAGCTTGGCTAATGCTATAATAATGGCTATTTTGCCCTGTGGCATCGTAGTCCATCTCGCTGACCTGGCTCTTCTGGATTGGACAGATATGACTTGGATTACAATATTCAGAATAAAATGGGGGTAGGTAGCCAGTATGCTTGCGGTATTAAAAAAGGAGGGGAGGGGAAGAAAAAGCCACGTTTACCTAATCATGTAGACTGTCTACTTAAAAATAAATGTACATTTTCCCCGTGTTGATATACATAGAATGAGTCTACTCAAAACGAGAAAGACTTAGTTGGTCATGTGAAGAATCATCCGGCCCCTTCGTGAAGGCTAGGAAAAGCTCTGGAGCTTTCACTTGCTTAGCAGGCAGTTAATTCCCCATGTATGGGGCCTGCGTGAGTCTGATTTCACTTTCTGATTTCAGTCCAGGTAGTCAGTCGGTTTTACTCTTTGGAATGGGAGAACCTTGGAGCTCTTTGCAGAGAGCTGATTAGGTCCAATGGACCCACTCCTTGGATTTCTATTTAATGTAGTTCGATATTGCCGTAGACCTTTCAGAGCAGCTTCTTCTGTTTTGCCTCAAATTGAGCTCCCATACAGTCAATTGAACCTCCCAGGCATTTTTAATGTAAAGTCTGCTAATTCAGTTTTCCTAAATCTGTACTTGCACAGTTGCTGGGGGGGAGGGCTTATCAGGTGTTTTTTTTTTTTTTGTTGTTGTTGTTGTTTTACATTCATAGCCGTTAGGTTTGAAAAGTGTGCATTATCTGTGTTAATTTACCATATTAGGGGTCAGATGTGGCTCAACTGGTTGGGCATCCGTCTCCCATATGGAGGGACCCGGGTTTGATCCCTGGGACCTCCCGGTAAAAAAAAAAAAAAAAAAAAATTTACCATATTAGCTTTGTGACAGAGTTTTGTAAACAGACCTTCTTTGCCTTCACAAAATCAAATTGATAAAAGGTAGAAGAATGCACCAAACAAAACTTTGTGTGTGGATATTTTACTGTGGGATTTATTATAATAGATTGCATAAGTTTCTTAGTACCCTGGGATTTCATACTTGTCTGGTTGGCTTGGACCCTGCTTTCCTCTGGGCCAGCAGCATCACCTGGGAATTTGTTAGACTCAGACACCCTGAGGGTGGGACCAGCAGACCGTGTTATCAAGCCCTCCTGGTGACTCTGATGTGACTGCTCTTCACACATCCTGCACCGGAGTATGTTATTCCTTACACTCAGAAATGATGTGAAAATAGATAACTGGGGGAAAAGGTGCATTAACCGCCAAGGTTCTGGGGTGTTCCTGCCACCCACTACATTCTTTAAGAAAGTTATCAAATATACAGAATACTGTATCTGTATAGTGTTCAGTGCAACTATCAGGAACCACTCAGATTTAATACCAGGAATTAAAGGCTCAGAAAAGTGGTACAAGGGATTGGAAGAGCAAAAAATCAAAGGACCGCCCTGGGATTTTGGCTCCAAGGACTAAACTCTGGAGCTGTGGCTTGGCAGATATATGCCAGGATTGCTGCCCGTTGCCCAGCTGCCAATGCCCACGAAACTGGTGACCAGACAGTGGGGTCCAGTCACTGTAGACACTTGGACCAGTGCAACTTCCTGTTGGCAGAACCTAAATTACATCGGATGCCCTGGGTGCAGGGGAGCCATCTTTTCAGCTGTCACCCACCAGTGTGACCTTGTTGCTTGCTAAAATACTTCCATAATACTTGGTAAATAGAAGCTGCTTGAGCTCCCTGGGGGCCTCTAGCCCCCTCATAGGCTCTTTCTCCAGGCTAGTTAGTAAAAGCACAGGCAGGATCCCCACGACTCTTCTGCTGTGGCACGGTGGCATATGTGAGGCAGTCGAAGGCTAGTCTAGCTTACAGGCTAATGGATTGTTGTGAAGGGCAAGCTGGGTAATAGGATTTCTAGTTAAAGCTTTTGTGTGTGTGACAGGTACTGGACCCATAGAGCAAGTCCAAAAAGGTTTTGTCCAGATGAAATTTATATTTATGACAATTTCAGTATCTCTAGAATAATTATTTAGTACTGCAGGGAAAACTAGTTAGATTTGATAATACTTGACATGTCTTCTTCTTTTCCACCCCCAACAGATGTTTATATACTTTAAAAAAGAATCCTGAAGTATGTTATTATGATTAAAAATTTCTGCTTGAATTTTCTACTCAATGTTCCTTGTTAGGCATTTCTCCTAAAGGGTCTAAAGTAGGATGAGGTGTACCCCATCCCCCCATTCAAAATGGATATGTGCTTTTTAATCCTCTTCTATCCAGATCCTTGTCTGTCTCCATCAGCTGTTGCATAGGGACAACTGTGGTAAAGTGTGCCTCCTGATGTATTTTTTAAGTGTTTGTCCCCTTTTCTCATCTGTAGGGCTCCTTGGTAATGGCCAGTCTAAGGGATTAGGACCAGCATCAGAACAGTCAGAGAATGAGAAGGACGATGCATCCCAAGTGTCCTCCACTAGCAACGATGTTAGTTCTTCAGATTTTGAAGAAGGGCCGTCGAGGAAAAGGTTAGTACCCAAAGCTGAAAACCGATACCTTAAACCAGGGCCTGACTGCAAACTCAGGTGCCACTTTTTGTCACATGGGACGTGAGCCCACTCACCCAGTATCCTGATTTTACTAGAGGAGCCAGAATTCTGGATTTTTTTTTTTTTTTTTATATGTGTGTGTGAGATACCTTGATTTTTTAAATATTCTCTAATTATAATTAAATTAATAAAAAGATTATGTGGGCCAAATAAAACATGTTTCTACCCTAAGGATTGTCCAGAGGGTTGCCAGCTTATAATGTCTGCTTGCCCTAACTGGTCATCTTAATTGATTTTCATCAGTAGTAATCCCGAGGAGTATGTTAGATGGTATTTTGCCACATAAACGAGACATTTCTGAAAACTTAAAGAATTAAATGTGCTGCTTCTGAATTTTTTTTTTTTTTTTCTTAATAGGAAAGCAGAATTTAAATTGTGAACAGTTTTAATCTATTGGCTCTTTTTTTTTTTTTTTTTTTTTTAAAGGTTTGTTTTATTTTATTTTATTTTTTTTTACCGGGAGGTACTGGGGATCGAACCCCGGTCTCTCCATGTGGTAGACGGACGCCGAACCTCTTGAGCCACATCCGTTTCCCTCTATTGGCTCTTAAACAAGTAGTAGTTGTGAAATAGGTTCTTTGATTTATCAGCAGTATGACTTCCCTAACTATGTTTAAGATGGTTTGGTAAGGAAGTTGGTATGGTAGTTTGATAAGAGTTGGTGATTTCCTGGTCAAAATATGGCAATGACATTATATAATAACATTTTAAATTGGACATTTAGACCGTTTGCCTAGTATCTGCCTTATTGCATATCTCAAGTGTTTGCTTTTTTCCCCTTTAGAATTTTTAAAACGCATTTTGTTCTTTCAGTCATATACTTGATGTTTTCCTGGGTGACTAGGTTGATAACTTTTTTGTTTTGGGGGAAAGGATTTTTTAAAAATCCCCTGGTGTGATCCTCTTTATTCATTCATTCTTTGGAATTAAAGTTCTTTTCAGAAAACATCTTGATGTATCTAGCTAATGAAGAACT
The DNA here is from genome assembly GCA_026826555.1 of Tolypeutes matacus. Lineage (NCBI taxonomy): Eukaryota > Metazoa > Chordata > Mammalia > Cingulata > Chlamyphoridae > Tolypeutes > Tolypeutes matacus. The sequence continues at coordinate 2,188,050 of JAKSZT010054399.1, read as the reverse complement.
GAGTAAAATGGAAAAATAAAAGAACAAAATTAGCCATGTATAGATATCTGGAATCCTTAAAACTAAAATTGGAACTGCATAGCTCAGTCTTACTTTCTTCCTACTTGCAGTGTCTTCATTTAAATAGCCCACAGTACCCTGAGTATATATTTACCTCCTCATCTTCTCTTAATCTTCAGCATTGTGTCTAGAAGATGTCATTTGATTTTGTTATTAGTACCCTTGGAAAGCATATGCAGGAAAACTGTACCAGTGTATCGGGCTTCACATAGTCTCCTGTTTAAAGACCCTTAACAATGGGTGATGATCTCAGTGATGATCCTGTTATATTACAGATATTCTATAACTTCCTTTTGCCCCCACCTTTCCCACAGTTTAAAGATTAATCATTATATGAAAGGGATTTCGTGCATGTGTGTAGATATGTTGAAATGTGTAACCTTACCTGTGCGTCCCAGCATGAGTGGACGTTTGTGCATGTGGCATCTCCAATCGAGGTACAAAATGAGTGTGGTATGAAATGGCAGCCCCCACTCCTTTAACCTTGTGGCTGCCCTGATCCTCACCTGGCTGTGACCCCGTAGGCCTGTGGTCAGCACGTGGGTGTGATCAGTAGGCTTCATTGACTTGCAGGTGGCTCTTTACCCCCAATTCCTGGGGCCTGTCTGAGATGACAGCACTCCTGGCTCGCTGTTTGCAGCTGGTCTGTGATGTTGCATGGTAGCTCTGCAGAGTAGTCATTTAACTTCTCTGGGGCAATGGAAAAGAGAAATTCTATTCTGATAGAGCTTGTGTCACCAAGGAAGACTTAATGCAAATCTGCTTCAATTATCCCTGTGCCAAATATCTTATCTTATGAATTAAGGATGCATAGCAGCATATTATTTGGTTATTGTGACACCAGTGAATTAAGGATGCATAATAGCATATTATTTGGTTATGGTGACACCAATCCATCAGGGACATGTGTGGATTAAGGATTTACATGTAAGGCTGGTCTGGGGTGGCCTTGATTACAGGAACAAGGCTTTGTAGCTTTCAAATGTGTTGTGGAGTTGGGGCATACATTTCTTCCAGTGGTGTAGTATATATAGCAAGTATACAGTAAAGGGTAGCTTTTAAATTAATACTTTAGGTTTTGATTCTTCTTTGGTATTTAGTTCATGTGGTATGAACCCTGCCTTCTAAAAGATGATGGATGGATTAGAACCCGAATTCCTGAAGCTGTGCCAGAAATTCAGACCACAGTGCTCCACCTTCCTTCATCTTTGCATATGTCGTATGTTTCTGATGAGTGTGCTTTATCTGGTGAAGATGACAAGTCAAGCCCAGAGTAACTATATATAGTGGTTTTGAAATGTTGATTGAAGCATCACAGGTGGATTGTTGACTAAATGGCTTTACTTACCATTATATGTTTATAGCAAAGATCTGTTTTAAGATTGGCCATTTGAAGTCTCATTTGGTATTTAGACTTTCTAGGGACAAAACACTGAATCAAAAAAAACCCGACTGAGACTATGTTTTATGTTTTTGCTTTGGAAAAAGAATTCTCTTCTTTTTAGAATTATATAAATTGCTGGCTATTTTTGTACACTTATTATCTCCTGCTGTGTGCTCTACTTTTTAGGTAGATGCTTTTAGGATTGATTACTATGTACTTTGTCTTGCTAAACAGAGAGAAAGAAGGAGGAATTCCTGTGTTTCTTCCTTATAAAAAATAAAAATCTGCAGGAGAGATTGAAGCCATCCTCAGTTCTGACCTTAGCCAGTCTGACTTCCCAACTTGTAAACTGAAGTGATTACCTTTCCTATCATGATAGTTGTAACATCTTTTTTTTTTTTTTTTCTTTTCTTTTCTTTTCTTACCGGGAGGTCCCGGGGATCGAACCCAGGTCCCTCCATATGGGAGACGGACGCCCAACCATTTGCGCCACATGCACCCCCCTGTAACATCTTTTTAAATCTTCAGGTGTAGTTTAGCCTTTGTTTATGGAGTTTTATATTTCTGCAGTAAACCCTTTTGGCTATGCCAATCTCCAGGTACTTGTTGCCAATTGCTTTTTCTTGAAGTTGGGATCTTTTTGGCAGGTAGAAAGTAATAGAATCCATAGTCCTACAGGATTTTGATAATTTTTCACTTAGTATTTTTCTTTAAGGAGGCACATGCACACACCCAAAGAAACAGGTATTGTTTTAGTTTGCTAAAGCTGCTGGGAACAATATACCAGAAATGGGTTTCCTTTTATAACAGGAATTTATTAGGTTAAAAGCATACCATTCTGAGACTGAAAATGTCCAAGTCAAGGCATCATCAGTGTTGCTGTCTCATCAAAGGTCAGCTGCTGGCGATCCTGGACTCCTGTCTGGTGACAAAACGCACTGGCTGTTCTGCCGGTCTGGGTCTCTGCCTTCTCTGCCAGGCTTACTTTCTCTCTGAGTTCAGCGGTGGGCAGTCAGGCATATGGCGTGCAGTGGGCTGGGGGTGGGGCTCTCTCCATGCCCCTGTCTTAGGCTGATTCCAGCTTCCGGGACTCTTCTCTCAGCCTCTTAGGGTTTCTCTGTCTCTGCTGCTTTTTTCTGTGAATCTGTGGATTTTCAGTCCTCCGTTTATAAAGGACTCCAGTAAGAGGATTAAGACCCACCTTGAGTCCCACAGGCTAATCAAAGGCCCTTAATTTGAAGTGATCTCATCAAAAGATCCCATCTACAGTGGGTTTACAGGTGCAGGAATGGGTTTGCTTTAAAAACAAGACTCAAACCAGCACAAGCTTCTGTGTGTGTTTACCTAACCACTTAAAAGCCATCATCTCAAATCACTAGTAAAAGGAAAAGTAAACCTTACTTTACAAACCTCTGCCTATTTATTGGGTAGATAGAGGGCAGCCCAACAAATGAAGAGAGGAAGGGAAGGACTCTGCTCTGATGCGGTGCGCAGCTTGCCACGACTGCTGCAGTTTTTTAGTTCCTTGGTATTGTATTAGTTTTCTTTTTGATTATTGTAGTAGATGGGATTTTAGAAATTATTATACATTAATGTAGTTTTTTACTTCTAGGGCTTTTAGCCTTTAATCAGACCCTTCTGCACTAGCTGGTGGCCTTGCCTTTTTTCCTATCCCCTGCTACTTTGTTTCGCTCATGCCATTGTACTGGACTGCTCTTGTGAAATTTGTGTTTCCTCCAAGTGTCTTTGCTATTTGCAGAGACCAGTATGGCAGGTGTGGGCTGACTGTGAGAATCTCTTTGGAATCATGGAATCATGGATTATCTAGTAGAAAAGAAGTTATGTACCCCGTCCCCCCACCCCCCACTCCCCAAAAAGCTGGTGGGTGGCATACTTGTAGTTGTAAGTTGTAAGTAAATTGACTCTCTAAGATGCATGGTCTAAAAAAGGGATCATTTGAATTGGCTATCTAAATGTATGGCAGAACTAATTGTATGAATTTATTTCATTTAATCTTTTGTTGAGTGGGTTAAGGGTATAGGTAGGAAAATGTTCAGAGGCCTTCTGTGTACAACAGTGGGTAAAAGTACGATCTGGAGCCAGACCATCAGGTTCTTCCTCTGGCTCGACCATTTACCTCATTTTCCTCATTTATAAAACGTGTTTGACAATAATAGCCATCTCATCTGGTAATTGAAGAAATAATTCATGCAGAGCTCTCTGGTATCAAATAAGCACTGTACAAGTGTTTGCTATGGTTAGCTATCTGTGTGTTTGAGATATGAATTGCTACTTTGGAGACAAGCATGTTTTAGGGGGATTTTGATTTATACAACTTGTGATTTATGTCTTTTCTCCATGGCACTCCCATCACAGCAGTCTGTAGGCCAGTGGAAAAGTGTGGGTGTGTGTCCTTCCTTTGAAGTTACTGAGTCACAGGAAGGACCCTTGTGGTGGAGTGTGAATTTCCTCCACAGAGGGTGGTGTGATCAGGTATTTGCATGTTTGGAGCAGGCACAAGTGGGTGACTTTGTGGTTTGAGAAGACAGGGCTTTAGTGAGCAGATTCCAACTCTGCTATTCACATATTAGCCATTGCCTCACCTTTGGCATGGTCCCTATTCCTTTAGTACTTGATACTAATATCCTTTATGAAATAGAACCAGCTGGCATACATTTTTTCAAGTGTGTAGTTTTTTTCCTTCTTTTTTTTTCTTCTCACACACAAATTCGAAAAGATTCTAAAGAGCTCCTAAAAAAGTATAGGCTTCCTCTGGAGTGGAATAATTGTTTTCTTTTTGTCAAGCAAAGAGCTGCTATATTTTAGTTAGGCCCGTTGATATTGTGGGACTTGGTGAATTCAAAGACAGTTTGTCCTGTTCAAGTACATTGAATTTTTTTTTAAGATTTTATTTATTTATTCATTGCTTGCTGCTTGTGCTCGCTGGGTTAGCTAACCACGTCTTGCGGGCGGGCTTGCCTTCACCAGGAGGCCCCGGGAACCAAACTCGGGGCCTCCCATATGGTAAACGGGAGCCCTACTGATTGAGCCACAGCTGCTTCCCAAGTACATTGAATTTTGAATATAAAGAATTATTTTGGGGGACGGATGTGGCTCAAATGGTTGGGCGTCCGTCTTCCATATGGAGGGACCCGGGTTCGATACCGGGGACCTCCCGGTAAAAAAAATAAAAAAAAAAAAGAATTATTTTAAGAATGGAGATGCCCAGGACTGTAATGCAGTTTAGATTCTGGATATGAAAACATGTTGAAAATGATCAGAATTCTCCCAGGCTTTTAACAGGTGTTCCTTTCACAGCTGAAATGTCAGTATTACTGTTTTTCTTATTCTTTTTGGAGTTACTTTTTTGGCATAAAACATTCTCCTATCTCCCAGTTTGGAAGGAAGTTAGGCTCAGATACATAGGATTCTTACTTGGCAGTATGAGCTGTTAAAATTTGGGTATGTTCAAGGGAGAAAATCCTTAAGAATCAATTACATCATTAGATTTTCCAAAATTTAATATATACAATTTTTATACATCCCTTCAGTGCATCGGCAATATAGTTTTAATATTTCTAGTACAGTTCAGCTGGCTTGAATGTATGGAATACAATTGTAATAGATGTTTAATGTCCTTGTCTTAATTAATTTCTGGGTCAATTCAGATTGATCGACCCCCCCCCACACACACACACAATCCCATTATGGGTATTTTATTGCTACTTTGCATGCCTAGGAATTTTTTATGGATACTAGGCTGCTAGACACCTTTGCATTTCAGTAAACATTTTTGAGCTTTGTTTTGGGACACAATGACGTTACCAGGAAATTGATCCTTTCAGGTCTTGCGTATATAAACTTTGCTAGGTAGTATCTGAATAGCAGTATTTAGTTTAAGGGTAAGTTTTTTCCACTACTCAGACAAAACCCACCTGAGTACTTTACCTGATGCTTCGTGAATTATGTTTTCCTCTTTGACTGGTAGAAACAGGCACTCTTGCTGGTCTGTTGGAGCGATCTGTTCCTTCTAATCCTTTCAGCAGGATTTTTTCAATACCCATCCCAAGTGCAGGTCAATACTCAACTTTTGAAGACTCTGCCCATTGCCAGGATTCTTCATTATCTGTTCTGCAAACTGTTCACGTTGGCCTCCTCGAACTTTCAGCTCTTTTGCAGGCTCTGCTTCAATTCTCTGTCCCTGTACCATGCCCTGGAAGTTCACTAAGACCAGTAAGCTGGGGCCTTCGTGGCTTCCCATTTCTCATGGATCACAGTACCTCGTTGTGTAGTGTCATAGTTTTGTCTAGTTTTTGGTGGTTTCAGGTGGAAGGGTAAATCCTATCCGTGTGAATTATTTCTTGGCTACAAGCACAAGTTCCTATTTGAACGTTGCATTGGGGGAGGGGGAAATACCACCAGGAAATAGAGCTGCCGTATTTGCCCTTCATCTTAATCACAAGTCATAAACTTTTATTCAGTTTTTTTTCAGTCATTAAAAAAGAAAAGAGTGAATAGCCCTTACCCAATGAAAAAGAAAATTTCTCAATGAATAGAGCGTAATTGACCTGTAAATAGAAAAGCTCACTCCCCAATAGAATATATGATTCTTAGAAATCCTTCTGCCTCTGAAGCTTCACAACTTCTCCAGTAGTGTCCACCCATTATCAATAACCACTCTGTAGCAAATATAACAGATTGTGCTAATTATAATCTTAATCCTCATGAAATGCCTGTAATATTTTATTTATATATATATAAGGCACATGGGCTGCCAGGCTCTGTGTGCCGGTGAGCCTCCAGGCCCCGGGAGCCATGCAGCAAGATGATGACGTAACAGGAGAGAGATGCAGGGGAGAGACAAGACAAGATGCTCTGAAAGTTCCGAAAACCAGGAGCCGAGGTGGCGCAGGTGGCAAAACATCTCTCTCCTACATCGGAGGTCTCCAGGATCGAATCCTGGTGAAGACTGGAGGAGAAGGATGAGAAGAGATGGCAGGAAACAGACACAGAGAATTGCCCAGCGAATGGACACAAAACAGCAAATGGGGAAGGGGGTGGTTTAAAACGGATAAAGTAAATAAATAAATCTTTAATAAATATTTAAAATATCTGACCATATTCACATTTCTGAAAATTGGCAGAGTCAGGACCTGAACCCCAGTCTTCAAGTCTTATACTGCCTGTACTATATCATGTCTCCTTTGTAAGAATGAGTGGTAGTCTTTGATTTGCCCCTTCAGGACAAATAACTAAAAGGCTCTCCTTTTTGTCTGACAACCCTCTCTGATCCAGCACCTGACTTGGTGAGCTGGACCATGGCTGGATCTCAGCCATTCACCTGCACAACTGGTTCTGGTCTCTCAGATGATAGAACTAAGTATTCTATGCCGATTCTTTTTTGAAGTAAATGTTTTTCAGTGTAAACCAGTAGAATGGGGAAAATTTTTGGAAGTTGTTTTCAAGGCTCTTTGAATGTCATAGTTTTCTTTCCAACATTTGCTTGCAGCAACTAAAGTTCATGTGTATTACACACAGCTGGTTACTGGATGTCCACAACCATGTATGAACCTGACCCCTGAAGGGAGCTTAATAGTCAAGATGGATTCTGTTTTAGCTTATCTTGATCATTTCATATTTGTAAACACATTTTGCTTCTGGCATCCTCTGTGAGCAGAAGTTCTCCAGATGGATAGCATTTCTTCTGAATGCTTCAGAGGTCCTTGCTGGCTGAAGTACACACGTGTTCTGTTCACTGCAGGCTAGTGGATAGCACATGCTGGTCACCCACATTCATGTTCAGATTTTCTTTCCTGCAGGAATTTGCACTGCTATTCAGACCTGGGATGATGTTGGGGAGTTCTCTTGCCTCCCATAAGGTGACTCAAGATACTTCTTTTCTCTACGAAAGAGGAACCTCCCCTTACCCCCATTCCCCATGGTGAAATAAAGGCTGACCAAGGGTATCTGCAGGCTGCAGGAAGCTGCTCAAATAACCATGACAGCTGACTGAGTCTGCACATAAAATTATTTCTAGGAGATTCATGGGCTTCCCCTTCCCCATTTCCTGTATTGGGATTTTAAATGCTTACTAGATTGTTACTTATAAAGAGAGATTTTGGTTCATAAATCAAACTTTTGTATGTAGCCCCATTCTCTAAAGGTGCCAAACACTCCTTCCTCCCATCCCTGCCTGTCCCCTACCCCCCACCGAAGCCTAAAAGTGCAACCAGTTGGTCCTCTCTTAGAGGAAGGAAAGCTAAGGCCCGGGTGTTTTCTTGGTGGGGTTGGGGTGCAATGGAACATATAAATATTACATCCAGAAGGACTGCAACGTGAGGTTGGAAGGAATTTGATATCATAGAAGAAAGAGCTTGGAACTGGGCGATGAATGGGAGGTGGGGCACGGGGATGGTGCAGCACTGTGGGCCAGTTTGTACCTGGGTGATTGACCAAAAGGCAGGGTGGTATTTTGGGGTCAACTTTATGGCACATGCCTGGGTAGATTTGTGTGACTTAAATGACAGGATGAACTACAGACTTTCTTTCACTCTCTAGCCCAAGCTAAGTCTAATTGTTACTACTCAGAGCAGGACATTGAAGGCTGAGAGCTATCTTTGTATGCTTGACAACACCCTCAGCCACATGCCTATGCTGTAGCCTGGACCTGAACGGGAGGTCTGTGGTGAGGGTGTTGGGGGCAAGGTTGATACTTCTCTACTCCTTTCCCTGCTGGCTCTTTTTGACTCCTCTCTTTCCTTAAGGTCATGGTTGCGGCCCCTGGGAATCAGGTTATGTTCCAGGACCCTTGCAATTCTGATTGTACTTTATGGGATCCAGTGCCCCTTTGCTGGGTCCCTCTTCCTGGGTGGAGTCTTATCTCCTTTTTTTAAGGAGTTTCCTCTTCTTGGAGAACCTTTGTTCTATCTAGTGATAAGGCCTCTCTCCTCCTAGTCAGCATGGCCAGGATGTGTTGCTTAGCATTCTGAGCCTAAATTCGTGGTTTCCTCTCTTACCCAGCACAGTTCAATATGTGTATCTCCATACACATATTGATAACATACAACATTGATAATTTGAATATGTCTTTCTGTGAGGCCATCTTTCAGGGGACAGGCAGACAGCCTTCCAGGGCTACAGTACAGTATATGAGTGGTTCTGGGTCCATGGGTTGAATAAAGGCCATGATGTATACTAGTATGTTTCCATGCTTGAATGCCTCCTGATTGTAAGGCTCTTCTTGCCTGTTTTGATTTGCAGTTGATTCTAGAAAGGCCTTACCCTTGAGTGTGAGCCTCATAATTAGCTGCGTTGAGGTGGAACATATTTTTCTGGCACATTCTTACTCTTGTTCCTTGATTAGAAATCAGGAGAAAGGAGAAATCAGTAAGTTTCTAGAATCATATAGATCAAGTTTGAATCCCAATTTCTGCTCCAATCCTCTTCAGGAGAGTCACCCCCCCCCCAATAAAAAAAAAAATTCCTCCTTTGCAGGGTGGCAGTGGAACTGGGAAGAGCTTGGAACTGGGTGATGAATGGGGGGGGGCGATGGTGCAGCACTGTGGGACAGTTAAAGTGTGCTATTTACCGTTGTAAATGCTTTGTAGCGTTATGTAGCTTCATTCAGTCCTCACAGCAAGCCCTAAGAGAGAGGTCGTTTTATTGTTAACACAGATTTATACGTGTGGAAACAACAGAGGACTTAAGGTTGCTCAAGCAGGGAATTATCAAATTCCCTGGGCATTTGATAAGGACTGAGTGAATGGTTTCTCCTCACCTTCGGTAAATCCACGAAGAATCACCGTGGTACAAGGAGAAGGAGAAGTGTTTGGATTTCAAGATTGTTGGAGTAGCCTGAGAATTCTGAAGGGTGGGCAAAGTGATCCCATTTTAGCCGTCTCAGAGGAGTGTGATCCCCAGGGAAGGAGTGTAGGCAGATGTGAATGTTTTTTCATCAAAATATGTTAATAATTTGTCGGGGCTGGGCTGGAACTAAATATGATTGGTTAAGCCTAAATTTATGCTACAGAAAATCTCCATTCTAGGGAGAAGAAACAGAGAAGGAAATAATCTCAAATGCAGTTTGAGTGCCATGGTAGACAGTGGGATGTCTGTGGGAACATAGGTGGGGTGACGAGGGAGGTGTCTGGGGTCTTTGGGGCACCTTCAATAAGTGACGAATGCATGTGGTTTTCCTTCTGTGCAGAGAGCAGGAGGAGCAGGAGGAACTTTTCTTCTTGTTATGCTCTACACTGCATGGTAGATTCTTCTTGGTAACTTAGTGCTCTTTGATTTCCTGACAGCATGATGTGTGCTGTCAGCAGAGGTTCTCAGCCAAGACATGGCAGCAAGGCAGGCCCAATGCCTGGGGCTGGATGTGGTGGAGCATCGGGGATGCTGGGCCGTATGCCTAGGGATGAGGCAGCCGCTTGCGACCTGCAGAGCAGGAAGGGCCAGGAGTTGGGGAGGTTGAGCCTTTGGTCATTCTGCACTGGGGCTTCAGCCTTGACACCTAAACTGGTTCTTTGTGCTTCTGTAGCAGCTTTCTTCTGGAGAGCCTCCTGTGCTTCCCAGGCATCCTCTTTATTTGACTGATGTTACCAGCGGGCTGGAAGGGGCAAGGTTTATTCATTAAAATTTCTTTACCCGGCTGATGAGCTCTGAGGCAAGAGGGTTAACATTGATAATTTGAAAGGGCACACATGGTTGTTGTGGGAAAGTCAGGACCCATTCCGGTTTTCTATCTTGCAGGGATCCTCAGGATTTACACCACATTCTCCTAGTTGAGTTAAAAAATGGCTTGTAGTATGCGCATGGCAGTCACTGTCACCCTGCCATGCACACTTGTGCCCCCCTTTCCATCCCCTCCCCCCCCCCCCCAACCCTTCCTGAATATGGAAACCTGTTGACAGGCCTGCAGATGCCTTGTGGTGTGATCAAGCCCTGCAGGATAGGGTAGGCAGACTTGAAATAACCAGCAACCCAGGTGGCTTTTAGAATTGAATGAAATAACCTATATCTGCATTGGTAAGCTTCGGAACCGGCTCCCAAATCAGCCTAAACCATGATGGTTGTAGAAACTCTGAATCAGTATTTGCTGGAGGAAAAAGAAATGCCAATCATGGAATTTTGTTTCTTTCTTTGTCTTTCTTTCTTCCTATTATTATTTTTAACCTCAAACAAAGTGGACACTTAAAGATAAGAGGTTCTTGGCTTATTAAGAGATAGTTTGGGGATTGTACTATTTGAAAACTATCACTGTGGTTTTATGGATTTGATCAAAAGGCTTAGAATAAATGTCCTGTATTCATCCTGTCTTCTGTTTTGAAGTTATTGAATTTCCACGGTGTGTGTGTGCGTGTGTGAGAGGGAGAGGGAGAGAGAAGGAGAAAGCGTCACATATCGGGCAAGGGTGATTTGGTATGGGGCAGCACCTTGGTATATATGGAGAGATCAATCTTTCAGGAACTCTTTATGGTTAATTCTTGTTGGTCTTAGCTTGAAGGGAGGAATGGGACCACGGGACCTCCTGGGTTGTCTTCTGCAGGCTTAAAGATGGGCAGAAATAGGACTAGTTTTATTGGTCACTACTTGTTGCTGGGGACAGATTTTTAGACATTTTGGGAATGAACCTCTGGCCCATAGTTTTAATTGGTAAGCACATAGGCTTCTGCCACACTTTGTTTCAAGAAAATGGCTAGAACTTCATTTGAGGCAATTTTATTGCTGCTGACTCCATTTCCTTTCTGTTATCTCCGAGATCAGATTGCAGGGATATCACTTCCACCTCCCATGCAAATTATGGTCTCTCATGTTTGGTGGTTGCTATGGAAATGGCTGGGTACCACTTTCTTCCCTTCCTCCTGTAGCACAGCTCTTTCTAGTCTTTTAAATATGAATATCTCTGTCACATGTTTTTGCCCTTCTTACTTTTTATACTCTCCAAAGACAAATCTAAGCATCTCACTGATCTGTTTCGGTGGTATCTGACCCTCCTGGAAATGTTTTATCCATTCATAAATCTTCCTTGATGAAACAGGCACTCGTTCCAGACGTTTTATATGAAAGGCATAGACACTATCTCTGTAAGGTTTGGAGTTACCTCGTTTGTGATGGAGACGGCAGCTGTCAGTGTCACTTGTGGTTCACTTGAGTCCTTATGTGGGGTTGTTAGACATGCCTTTGTGAAGTGTGTCTTGACGTTGGTACCTCACTTGGCTGCTTAGCAGCTTGGTTAAGAGCAGTGCACATTGTTTTGACGAAGATAGAATAGAGCGCTCCTTCTCATTACCACCACCCACATTTTTCATGTCTCCTCCTTCCTTTCCTTCCTTCTATCCCTTTAATTTTTATGGTAGGTTGAGAGGTTCTAAAATGTGAGAAGGCAACAATCCACATGACTAATAGATTTTGGTTCATTTCTGCTATTAGAAATTTTAAAAGGAGATTAAAAAGTGTTGGTATGTTTTTTTCTAGAATAAGGTGAATATCAGGCAAAAATACTTTAAAAATTGGCTCTTATCCTTATACTTGTAAGAACAAAAGTTAAGCCAGTAACAGCTGAAACAGAAGGCAGTGCTTAAGTGACCGAGTTAGCATGATGGAAACCCCTCTCCGTTGCTAAAGGCTCAATTATTGTGATTTCCAAAGACAGAATCCATCCTTTTACAGAATGACTTAGATCAGTCCTGTCCTGCAAGATTGAAGCCCCTTCCACAAAAGTGGTAGAAAATCAACATTATCAACATGTGATTTTTGAGTGCACATGCCTGTGTTTGGGTGGAGATCAGTGCTGCAGCTTCTTTGTCCAGCCTGTGCCCGCTTGGTGTTTAAGGTCCATTAGAAGAGTCTGGCCATCAGCTCCCTGAGAGATGGGGCTCTGAAAGCGCAGTGGCTAGTGGAGTATCTGGTGTGTAATAAAGATGTGGGGGTTTTGAGAAAGTAAAGAAATTCTAAGAGTAGCCAAATGATGTGTAAACAAGGTTAATCTTTCTTAGAACAGTCATTATATTTCAGAAACAACTATTCCAAACATTGAAGATAATGTCTTACTTAGAATTGTCTACCTTTTTCTCATTCTGCATCACATTGGAAGGTGTATGTGCATATGGATGTGTGTGTTTGAAGTATTAGCCATACTTTTTCTTTTGTTTTAAAGGGTTAGGACAGAATATAGCAACGGCTTATTTGGTAGTAATATACTGTTCCTCTTTTTTGTTTTTGGTTTGTCTGCCCTGCCCCCACACGCATTTCCCACTGGTGCCATGAATACTCCATGGGTCAATACTCCACACCCCTCTATGCAGAAACCAGACTGTAACTTCTAAACTTATATTCCTCATATGACATCTGATTAGGCTATAAGGAAGTGCCTGGTTCTGATTTCATGCAGGTTCGGGAGTCCTCAAATTAAAGTAGAAGCTCACTGAATTGCCATCCGCATGTTTATTTAGTGACACCAAGAAAAGGATAGATGCCTTCATCTTGGTACTTTGTAGCCATGACATCAATTTAAGGTTAAGTTCAGCTTTCTAGTCTCTTTAAAATTTTAAAATATTTTTAAGTGGAGAATTTAAGCCCATTATATTATTCTCTTATAATGATATCTTGTAAAGTTTGATTATTTATAACTACTTTATAGAAAGCCTGGATTATGTGGAGTTAATGTTCGTTCCTGTTGTTTATAGGTAAAATGTAGAAAGAATAAAAAAATTTAAAAGGCAAATAGAAGCCGTGTCTTAAAAAGGAGAGTGTTCCCTGTCCTCTAAAAAGATTATTTGGTTTCAGATAAGTATTGAAACAAATGGAGGTCTTTTTTTTAAAAAAAAACTTTTTATAGTAGTAACATATAAAGATTAAAATTTCCCATTTTAACCATTTCAAGTATACAATCCAGTGGTATTGATATATTCATATATTTTGCTGCCATCACCATGGGAGCCTTTTGAGATGTGTTTTTCATATGTCCTATTCTGAGAATCCAGTGGTATAATAGGTCAGGTGTTCTGCTGATGAAAACAGAGGCCCTGGTGTAGTAGAATGTAAACCCAGGTAGTGGTCACTGATAGTCCTGTGGGGAGGCCATGCCCACTGCTTAATCAGATAGATGGTTGTGCTGGGACTACCAGAGCATTCTTTTACCCCCTACCCCCATATGATGGAATAGTATTGAGCTGTAAAAAGGAATGAGGATCTGATACATGTTACAACAGGGATGAACTTTGAAAACATACTGAATGAGAGAAGTTGGGCACATATCTACAGAGTAGGCAAATCCACAGAGATAGAAAGCAGAATGGTGGTTGGCAGGGGGCAGGGGGAAGTGGGAAGGGGTATGGTGTATGTGGTTATTTATTTATTTATTTTTTTAACTTTTTTTATTTTGAAATCTTTCACAGTTAACAGTTACAAAAATAGTACAAACCTGCTACAGAGAACTCCAACATACTTCCTGCCCCCAAACATCCCAGATACCCAGATCTTTATCAATTTTTTAAACTTTATTTTGTACATTTTATTGAAAATATAAACAATTAAAAACTAAAAGTAAACACAGATGAATAAATAAATATACACATTTCTCAATTAAATGTAATGGATTACATTTTAAATCAAACAATATGTTACACAATATATTTGGTTCATAGTAACGCATTCATACAGTATATATCCTTTTGTATCTGGCTTGCTTCCCTCAATATAATGTCCTCCAGGTTCATCCATGTTACCATATGCTTTACGACTTCATTTTTTCTTACAGGTGCATAATATTCCATGGTATGAATAGACCACAGTTTGTTTATCCATTCATCTGTTGATGGACACGTGGGTTTTGGCAATGGTAAATAATGTTGCTATGAATATCAGTGTGCAGATGTCTGTTCGTGTCACTGTTCTCATTTCTTCTGGGTATATACCCAGTAGTAGTATTGCATGGTCACGTGGCAAGTCTATATTCAACTTCTTTAGGAACTGCCAAACAGTCCTCCATAGTGGTTGTACCATCCTGCATTCCCACCAACAGTGAGGAAGTGTTCCTATCTCTCCACATCCTCTCCAACACTTGCAGTTCTGTCTTTTGAATAGTGGCCATTGTGATAGGTATGAAATGATATTTGCATTTCCCTAATCATGAGTGATGTTGAGTATTTCTTCATGTGTTTTTGTCATTTGTATTTCTTCTTTGGAGAAATGTCTATTCAGGTCTTTCACCCCTATTTAAATTGGGTTGTTTGTCTTTTTATTGTTCAGTTGTAACATCTCTCTATATATCCTGGATATTAAACCCTTATCAGATATGTGATTTCCAAATATTTTTTCCCATTGAGTTGGCTGCCTTTTCACCCTTCTGACAAAGTCCTGTGAGGTGCAAAAGTGTTTAATTTTGAGGAGGTCCCATTTATTTATTTTTTCTTTTGTTGCACATGCTTTGGCTGTAAGGTCCAAGAAACTGCCACCTACTACAAGGTCTTGAAGATGTTTCCCTACATTTTCTTCTAGTAGTTTGATGGTCCTGGTTTTTATATTTAGATCTATGATCCATTTTGAGTTGATTGTTGTATAGGGGATGAGATAAGGGACCTCTTTCATTCTTTTGGTTTTAGATATCCAGTTCTCCCAACACCATTTGTTGAAGAAACTGTTTTCTCCCATTAGCGTGGGCTTGGTAGGTTTGTCAAAAACCAGTTGACTGGGTCGGATGTGGCTCAACTGGTTGGGCGTCCGTCTCCCATATGGAGGGACCCGGGTTCGATCCCTGGGACCTCCCGGTAAAAAAAAAAAAAAAAAAACTAGGTGACTGTATAGGTGAGGATATATTTCTGGGTTCTCAGTTCTATTCCACTGATCGATGTGTCTATCTTTATGCCAGTACCATGCTGTTTTGACCACTGTAGCTTTGTGTAATATGTTTCAAGGTCAGGCAGTGAAATTCCTCCCACATTGCTCTCCTCTTTTAGAATGCTTTTGGCTATTCGGGTGCACTTACCCTTCCAGATGAATTTGGTAATTGCCTTCTCTAATTCTGTAAAGTAAGCTGTTGGGATTTTGATTGGTATTACATTGAATCTATCAATCAGTTTGGGCAAGATTGACATCTTCACGATATTTATTCTTCCAATCCATGAACACGGAATGTCTTTCCATTTCTTTAGGTCTTTTAAAATTTCTTTTAGCATTGTTTTGTAGTTTTCTGCATATAGGTCCTGTACTTCTTTGGTTAAATTAACTCCTAGGTATTTGAGTCTTTTTGTTGCTATTGAAAATGGAATTTTCCTCCTGATTTCCTCCTCAGATTGTTCAGTACTAGTGTACAAAAACATTAGTGATTTTTGCGTGTTGATCTTGTATCCTGCCACTTTGCTGAACTCGTTTATTAGTTCAGGTAGCTTTGTTGTGGATACTTCAGGATTTTCTAAATACAGGATCATGTCATCTGCAAACAGTGAGAGTTTTACTTCCTCTTTTCCTATTTGGATGCCTTTAATTTTTTTTCTTGTCTAATTGCCCTCGCTAGAACTTCTAGTACAATGTTAATAACAATGGTGACAGTGGGCATCCTTGTCTTGTTCCCAATCTTAGAGGGAAAGCTTTCAACCTTTGCCCATTGAGTATGATGTTGGCTGTGGGTTTTTCATATGCCTTTTATCATATTGAGGAATTTTCCTTTTATTCCTATCCTTTGAAGTGTTTTTATCAAAAAAGGATGCTGGATTTTGTCAAATGCCTTTTCTGCATCTATTGAGATGATCATGTGGTTTTATTCCTTCAATTTGTTAATGTGGTGTATTACATTGATTTTCTTATGTTGAACCAGCCTTGCATACCAGGAATAAATCCCACTGGGTCTTAATGTGTAAGTCTTTTGATATGCTCTTGGATTTGATTTGCAAGTATTTTGTTGAGAATTTTTGCATCTATGTTCATTAGAGAGATTGGTCTGTAATTTTCTTTTCTTGTAGAATTTTTATCTGGTTTTGGTATTAGAGTGATGTTGGCTTCATAAAATGTGTTGGGTAACTTTCCCTCCTCTTCAATTTTTTGGAAGAGTTTTAAAAAGGATTGGTGTTAATTCTTTTTGAAATGCTTGGTAGAACTCACCTGTGAAGCCATCTGGTCCTGGACTTTTCTTTGCTGGGAGATTTTTGGTGACGGATTCAATCTCCTTAATTGTGATTGGTTTGTTAAGTTCTTGTGTTTCTTGTTGTGTCAGTGTAGGTTGGTTATGAGTTTCTAGAAATTTGTCCATTTCATCCAGGTTGTCTAGTTTGTTGTCATGTAGTTTCTCATAATATCCTCTTATGATTCTTTTTATTTCTGTGAGGTCATTTGTAATTTCCCCCCTTTCATTTCTGATTGTATTTATTTGCATCTTCTCTCTTTTTTTCTTTGTTAGTCTAGCGAGGGGTTTGTCAATTTTATTGATCTTCTCAAAGAACCAGCTTTTGGTTTTGTTGATTTTCTCTATTGCTTTTCTGTTCTCATTTTCATTTATTTCCGCTCTAATCTTTATTATTTCTTTCCTTCTTTTTGCTTTGGGATTGGTTTGCTGTTCTTTTTCTAGTTTCTCAACTTGTTCAGTTAAATCTTTGAGTTTAGCTCTTTCTTGTTTCTTGATATAGGCATTTAGGGCTATAAATTTCCCTCTCAAGACTGCCTTTGCTGTATCCCATAAGTTTTGATACATTGTGTTCTCATTTTCATTGTCTCAATATATTTACTGATTTCACTTGCAATTTCTTCTTTGACCCACTGAATATTTAGGAGTGTGTTGTTCAGTCTCCACACATTTGCAAATTTCCTTTTTTCCTGTCTGTTATTGATTTCTAGTTTCATTCCATTATGATCTGAGAAGGTGCTTTGTGTATTTTCAATCTTTTTATATTTATTGAGAGCTGTATTGTGACCTAACATGTGGTCTATCCTGGAGAAAGATCCATGGGCACTTGAGCAGAATATATAACCCTCTGAGTTTGGATGCAGTGTTCTGTATATGTCTGGTAGGTCTAACTTGTTTATCATATTGTTCAAGTTCTCTGTTTCCTTGTTGATCTTCTGTCTAGTTGTTCTATCTAATGATGTGAGAGGGGTGTTGAAGTCTCCAACGATTATTGTAGAAATGTCTATTTCTCCCTTCAGTTTTGCCAGAGTTTGTCTCATATATTTTGGGGCACCCTGGTTAGGTGCATCGATATTTATGACTGTTAATATATCTTCCTGGAGGATCATCCCTTTTATTAATATATAATGGCCTTCCGTATCTCTTATACCTTTTTTGCATTTATAGCCTGTGTTGTCTGATATTAATTTTGCTACCCCTGCTCTTTTCTGGTTACTATTCACATGGAGTATCTTTTTCCAACTTTTCACGTTTAGCCGGTTTGTATTCCTGGGTCTGAGGTGAGTTTCTTGTAAGCAGCGTATGGATGGCTGCTTACAAGAAACTCATAGCCTGTAACTTCTATCAGCCTGTGTCTTTTGATTGGGGAGTTTAGTCCATTCACATTCAATGATATTACTATAAATGCACTATTTACTCCCTCCATTTTATTCTTTGGTTTTCATATGCCATCTTGTTTTTGTCTCTCTTCTTACTCTTTTCGTTATCCTTTCTGCTTTTCTTTCTTCTATACCCTCCTCCAAGCCTCTCTCTCCTGTCTTTTTCTTTCAGGTTCTAGGACTTCTTAATATTTCCTGCAAAGGTGGATTCTTTTTTGCAAACTCTCTTAGTTTCTGTTTGTTTGTGAATACTTTATACTCACCTTCATATTTGAAGGACAGTTGTGCTGTATCAAAATTCTCGGCTGGCAGTTTTTCTCTTTCACTTACCTAATTGTATCATACCACTGTCTTCTCGCCTCCATTGTTTCTGAAGAGAAATCTGTACTAAGTCTTACTGGACATCCCTTGTACGTGATTATTTGCTTCTCTCTCGCTGCTCTGGGAATTTTCTCTTAAACTTTTACAGTTGACATTCTGAGTAGTATGTGTCTTGGCATAGGTCTATTTGGATCTATTCTTACTGGGGTACGGTGTCCTTCTTGGACATGTAAGTTCATTTCTTTTGTGAGAGTTGGGAAATTTTCAGCTATTATTTCCTCAAATTCTCTTTCTGCCCCTTTTCCCTTCTCTTCTCCTTCTGGAACTCCCATGACACGTATGTTGTTATGTTTTGTGTTGTCATTCAACTCTCTGAGCCCCTGCTCATTTTTTCCCGTTCTTTTCTCTCTTCAATTTTAGCTGCTCTGTCTTCGGTATCACTTATTCTTTCTTCCATCATTTTGAGCCTGCTGTTGTATACCTCAGATGTGTTTTTGACTTCACCTATTGTGTCTTTCATTCACATGAACTCCGTTACTTTTCTGTTCAGGATTTCAAATTCTTCTTTGCATTCGCTCAATGTCTTCTTGATGTCATTTATCTCTTTAACTGTATTGTCTTTCAACTAATTAATTTGATTTTGGAAATTGGTGCTCATCTTGCTGATTAGTTCTCTCATTCTCCATATCTTGGCTGGGACTTTGATGTATTCCTCTTTTTGGGTCGTATTTTCTTAGTATGGCTAGTAATTTTTTGCTGGTATTTAGGCATCTGGTTAGGATGTAATTTATTCAGATGCTCAATCTCTTTCTCTTGTATAGGGATTTAGTGGTAGGAGGCTGTGAGTTACCACAGCTCTTTGATTTTTGGCTTGACCTGGATTGTTAGGATTGTCCTGCTGGTTGCTCAAAACTGGGCACTGGACCAGTAATTGGTTGTAGAGTCACTTCCTAGGGCCTTGGACAGGGAGACTATAGAGGCCAGGAAAAGCCTCTCTCACTTATTTTTAATTTTCTTATGTGCACTTCTTGGTCAGCCAAGAGATGGCACTCTTTGACAGCTCTCAATTCATTGCCCGGTCAGAGTGTGTTTGTTGTGACACAGACCAGATCAATGTGATAGAACTTCCTGTCTGGGGGCTAAGAGCCTTGTAATTCAAACTTTCTGAGACAGTTCTCCAGTCTTCTGTGGCAGCCCCCTCCCTTTTCCCAGCTAGGAAATATTTCCACTCCCCTCTGAGTCCTCAACAATCAGTCCCTGTTGGTAAAGCAGAAGATTGGGAGGTTTGTATATCTTTAGCCCCTTGCAGGCTCCAAGGCAAAAAATGGCTCAGCCCCACCGGGCCTGGAAGAGCTCTTGGAACAGGGCAGACCAAACCTGCGAGTCAAAAGCCGAGTAAGCCCCAGGCTCTCTCTCACCTCTCCTGTGGAGTCCTCAACAATTAGTCCAGGCTAGAAGTGAGGGAGATTGCGAGGGCCGGATTTCTCCAGTCCTTCCTAGGCTCCCAGGGCAAACCACCCTGTGGTCCCACCTGGCCTGGAAGGGCTGGTGGGGCTCATCAGCCCAAATTTGTTTGTCAGAACCTGAGTCAGCCTTAGGCTGTGTCCCTCTCTCTCCCCTTTCCTGGAGTGATAGATCCCTGGAGCCCCCTTAGTTTGTAGTTGCAGGCCCAGAGGCCCAAGAATTCTAAAGAGTGTGGGGGAGGGTGCCGGCAGCAGCAGCAGCCACTGCTGGTTCCAACTCGGGGTTCTGTCATCGTGATTTCCCTCTTTTGTCCCTCTCTCCTCTGTGTGGTGTGCAGACTTCACCCGCTGTCCTAAACCCTAGATGATCTTTTTCGGGGCTGTTTCAGCCTGTCCTCTATTTTTCTGGAGAAGAGATTCCCATGTCTTACTAGTCTGCTATCTTCCCGGAAATCCTCCCCAGTTCTTTATCAATTTTAACATTTTGCCACGTGCTGTATCATTCTAAGTATCTATCTGTCAAGTTAAACCCTTTTCTGAACCTTTGAGTGTACATTGTGTACCTCATGTTACTTGAACACTCAATTCTGCCATGTACGTTTCCTAAGAAAAAGAATATTCACTTATGTATCCATAACCTTATATGCAGTTATCAAATTCAAGAAATTTAACATTGATAAAAAATTTTCGGGGAAGCGGCTGTGGCTCAATCAGTAGGTCCCCCGTTTACCATATGGGAGGCCCCGGGTTCGGTTCCCGGGCCCTCCTGGTGAAGGCAAGCCTGCCCGTGCGGCGTGGTTAGCTGACCCAGCGAGCACAAGCAGCAAGGGGGGGATAAATGAATAAATAAATAAAATCTTTAAAAAAAAAAAAAAAAAAAAAATTCGTGTCCCAATAATGTCCTGTTTTTTTTGTTTGTTTGTTTGTGTTTGTTTGTTTGTTTGTTTTTTACCGGGAGGTCCCAGGGCTCAAACCCAGGTCCCTGCATTTGGGAGACGGACGCCCAGCCACATCCGCCCCCAATAAAGTCCCTTTGAGCCCTTTTCTTCCTCCTTGGCTAGATCCCACCTGGGATCATATATTATGTTTAATTGCCTCTTTAGCTGTTCTTTCTTTTCTTTCCTCTTTTTAAAAAATTGTGGGCTTATATATGCAACATAAACTTTCCCTTCTCAGCCATTCCCAAGGATACCATTCAATGGGATTAATCACATTCATAATATTGCAGTATGCTCGCCACCTTCCATTACTAAAACTTTTTAAAACAGAAACCCTATACCTATTATGCCTTCATTATCTTCTCCCTGCCTTCCACCTCTGACAACCTGTACTCTAATTTCTGTCTTTGTAAGCCTGCAGACTCTTGATATTTTCTTTGTAGTTAGTTGCTTTGGGCCTAAATTTAATATCTTCAATTTGTAACCATCTTGTTTGCTTTGATACCTCCTTAACTTCAATAGTATACAAAGACTATATTCCTGTATCCTTCTGCCACCCCAACTTTATGTAGTTCTTGTCACAAATTAGATACTTATACATTATGAGTCCAAAGCCACTGATTTTTAAAAATGTGTTTTATGCATTTGCCTTTTAGATCCTGTTGGGAGAAAAAAGTTACAAAACAAAATACCATAGTACTGACATTTATATTTATTCCTAATGTTACCCTGAACAGTTCTCTCTATTTTTTCATGAAACTTAGATCAATTGTTTATTGTGTAGAGAAGCATTTTCAGGACCTCTTATTAGACTTAAAGCACAAGCAACAAAAGACAAAATAGATAAATTAAAGCACAAG